>CM044001.1:83027870-83125370 GCA_024085815.1 Flaveria linearis
GGTTAAAGCTTCAATCGAGAAGGTGGTTAGGGCTTCAATCGAGCAGGTCTACCTTCAGCACATTGGCACAGGTGATCCAATGCTAACAACACCATCTCGGTGATTCGCTGATCGGTTGAATACAGCGTTGTGCTGTTTTATGAAATACAGCACAGCCTTGTGCTGTTTTATGAAATACAGCACAGCCTTGTGCTGTTTTATGAAATACAGCACAGCCTTGTGCTGTTTTATGAAATACAGCACAGCCTTGTGCTGTTTTATGAAATACAGCACAGCCTTGTGCTGTTTTATGAAATACAGCACAGCCTTGTGCTGTTTTATGAAATACAGCACAGCCTTGTGCTGTTTTATGAAATACAGCACAGCCTTGTGCTGTTTTATGAAATACAGCACAGCCTTGTGCTGTTTTATGAAATACAGCACAGCCTTGTGCTGTTTTATGAAATACAACAAATACAGCACAGCCTTGTGCTGTTTTATGAAATACAACACAGTCTTGTGCTGTTTTATGAAATACAGCACAGCCTTGTGCTGTTTTATGAAATGCAGCACGACTTTGTGCTGTTTTATAAAATGCAGCACAAAAACGTTAAAAATATAGCACAACTTCACATAATTTGATTTTTTTTGTAAAAAAACTATAGTAATACTATACTCATATTAAAGAGAAAAAAAATGCTTGATTTTATGGTGTAATTTATTTAAAAAAATAACGTCGTATGAAAAAGTTATTAGCATTTAAAAAAATAGGGGGAAATTTTAAAAATTCAACAATTGTGGGTAATATAATAAAATACACAAATTACCCTTGATTACTTATTTTTTCTACACTTTGATCTTAGCCCTTAATTAGATAATTAGAAGGCTAGGATTACTTCTTAGTATTCTTAGGGAAAAATTAATTTTTAGGGGAACCTCCCTCTATATATATATATATATATATATATATATATATATATATATATATATATATATATATATATATATATATATATATATATTGTAACACCCCAACCTGACAAGGCTGACGTGTCACTATCACGGTAATCAAAATCCAAAACGCAATCCCATTATTAATAGCGATTAAAAGTCCAAAGTCCAGAAAGAAAACACTAGTCTAAAACCCAATAGAAAAGTCGATTACATCAAATTGAATAAGCTCTTCTCAATGCAGATTTCCACTCTTCACTCCCCTTCCGGTTGACCGTGCTGACCTGACGTGCATGAAAACAAAGCACGCCTGAGCATAACGCTCAGTGAACGGAATAGCAGATAACAAAAATAAACCAATATGATTATAACAGAGAATAAAATAGCATAAGATATATATATCAAATAGAACATAACCCGAGCTAATAACCATATCACATAATAATTGAACAGAGGGAACACAGGTAGCGAGCACGTGAACCAATGTGAAATGGAGTATGGGCAAACATACAAACCATTCACCAGAGTCCTAAATGGAGTGGTGTGCAACCATCCATCAGAAAATAACAGGACTAACCTAAGATCGATCCATACGACAAGAATCAAGACTAGAGATGAACGGGAATCAAATATGAGACAAGAATCAGGAATCCGTACCTTAGCCAAAATGCAAAAGCAACGCAAAACCAACTTGTTCTCAACAAGTATGCAAATCTACCATTTAATTGTAGGAAATGTTAGGTTTACAGACTTATTAGGCTTCCGGTGAAAAAATTTAGGAATGTTTTGACAAAACCATTTAGTTGTACATTTATGCATGAATATTTATAACACTTTAGTAATACATAATACTTGTTTAATTTGGTCCTTTGAAACATAAGTTATTAGGGGACTTATACCATGCATAATATAGATAAAAACATAATAGTTTCTTAACCAAAATAATACTACAAAAATCATTATTATATTTATGCATGTGTATGGAGCACAGCAGGTTAAAATTTAGAATTCTAGCTATAATTTGCCATGCCCAGATCCATTCATCGTTTATATGTTCAGGTATATATATACAAGTGTGTATATGTTCATTTAACCATACAACTCAATTGTGAGATAAAAGAATTCAAATTTAAAACATGTGATCTGTTTACAAATGCCAAGACTAAACATTCTAGACCAAAGACTAACTCTTTTTAAAAAAGAACGTAAGAAGTTAATCGACGATTCCGAAATAAGGTTCAAATGATTGTAAGTATTGTGTGATAACCGAAATTTAAAAAAATCAATATCTTGGCATTATATTATATTATTGGTCGACTCATTTGAGTTCACTCTTGTTAACATATGTCTTATCGCCGGAAGAATTTATGTATCATGGAGGGAAACTAACATTCAAAACATATATGAAATAGAAAGAATTCGCATATTGTACCAGGATTATTATTAAGGCGAGATACAAAAGCTTGAACTCTCGGATCAATGAGCAAACAGAATGATTCCGAAGTGGCAATAGCAATGGTCCAGGTGTGTAACCAAGGCTGCGAAATTGCCGGAACAAGTCTATAATCTTTCGAATCGGAGTTTCATAACAAGTGAGTTTGAGAAGAAAGAACCTGTGACTTTGGTACCTGGTTGCTAGTCGAAACGAGCCGGAAGTCTGCGAAGATTCAGAAGTCACACGAGTACTTCAGTGTTCCAAATCGTTTTGAATTACAACCCAACAATGGGCGGTGTTGTTGTGGCCGGGAACCTGTTATAACCCTCACAGCCACACGAACCAGAGCAAAGGGAATGTGAGATTTAAACAACAAGATGGGGGCAAAACGTGATGGTTTTGGTAAGATACGAATGGAATTTGATGTGTATAAATCAACCGATGTGAAACATGGTTTCCACGAGATTGACATCCCCTTTTATTCGTGACTTTCATTGAGAGTTTGTTGAAGTGGATAATCATCAAAGAAGATAGGATGTGAAGACGTCGAGTTGCTCAAAAAACAAGGTTAGGTCCAAATTGATGGAAGATTTGGTCAAAATAGCAAAGAATGGGTTGGTTGGAGTTAATTCCTTTGAATTGGATTTAATTATAATTTTTTTTCTTTTATATTTCATATATAAGTCATGAAATTTCTTGGTCCATCTTAACATTAGCATATATATATTATTATTGAATTCTTAGCAATGGGAAGAATTTACTATTGTTATATATATATATATACATATACATATATATATACACATATATATATATATACATATACATATACATATATATATATATATATATATATATATATATATATATATATATATATATATATATATATATATATATATATATATATATATATATATATATATATATATATATATAGAGGGAGGTTCCCCTAAAAATTAATTTTTCCCTAAGAATACTAAGAATTAATCCTAGACTTCTAATTATCTAATTAAGGGCTAAGATCAAAGTGTAGAAAAAATAAGTAATCAAGGGTAATTTGGGTATTTTATTATATTACCCACAATTGTTGACTTTTTAAAATTTCCCCCTATTTTTTTAAATGCTAATAACTTTTTCATACGATGTTATTTTTTTAAATAAATTACACCATAAAATCAAGCATTTTTTTCTCTTTAATTTGAGTATAGTATTACTATAGTTTTTTTACAAAAAAAAAATCAAATTATGTGAAGTTGTGCTACATTTTTAACGTTTTTATGCTGCATTTTATAAAACAGCACAAAGCTGTGCTGTATTTCATAAAACAGCACAAAGCTGTGCTGTATTTCATAAAACAGCATAAAGCTGTGCTGTATTTCATAAAACAGCACAAAGCTGTGCTGCATTTTATAAAACAGCACAAAGCTGTGCTGTATTTCATAAAACAGCACAAAGCTGTGCTGTATTTCATAAAACAGCACAAAGCTGTGCTGTATTTCATAAAACAGCACAAAGCTGTGCTGTATTTCATAAAACAGCACAAAACTGTGCTGTATTTCATAAAACAGCACAAAGCTGTGCTGTATTTCGTCTCCACCGTTACGCGAGTATCCAAAACCAGAATCCCCAAACATATCACCGCTTACATCAATAAACCTCTTGCTATCATTCGATTCAAGCTCGACATCCCTAAAAACTTCCTTATACTTGATGAAATTCTCCCAGTGATTCTCACCGTCCTCCTAGTTATACTCTCGATCGGAAACCCTAATCTTCTGCTTCACTCCTAAATACTGATGACGCATGTTTTGGACTTTGATCGACACGTCACACCATGACCACTTGAAAGGGAACTTGATCGGATCACGGAGGTGGTGAAGGGAGTTGACATGTTCGGCGATTGGCTTGAACTTCTTTTATCTGGTTTTAAGCTTGGCTAGGGTTCCAGCGGTGAGGAGGTCGGAGTATTTGGTGAGAAGCGTTTGTTCTTCGAGCTCCGACCACTTCTTTCGCTTCATCGATCGGTGTTCTGCCGGAGGTTGATCGGAAAAGTGGGGGTTGTTTACGGTTGCATTGGCCGGAGATAGAGGAGCGAATTTGTGCTGCATTTTGATAAAATACAAAAGGGACTAATGAGTGTGTTTTAGGACCATAATGCCCTTTAATCCTAATTTGAAGAGTGCCACATGTAATCTCCTTATTCCTTCTTAGCCTACTTAGGCAAAACTTATTGCTTAATAGAACCTCTACCTATATATATACATATATATATACACATATATATATACATATATATACATATATATAAATATATACACATACATATATTGACAGGATCTCAGCCTCTCGTTTGATCAATCAGATTATGTTTGCAGCGGATTTAGCACATTAATTAGCAATTAATGCAAGAACATAAAAGATATTGCATGTAAAAGCACAAGCATAGAGAGAGAAAAGATTTCTGCGAAATAATAAATGCTCAATTGCTTAGCACGTTTCGGCAATTAAAACAGTATGGTTCCCCATCCTTTTATAGGCGGCAAGAGGATGGGTTGATGTCCTTTTTCTGACATCAACTGAATATTAAAAATACAACTGACAAAACATAAAACTACTGAAGATGTCAACAGCTGACATCTTCTTACAAAAGTTTCCTAAGTACTGACAAAAGTAAAACTACTGAAATCCTACAACGACTGAAGAACAAACTCTTCAGTCGTTTATAACTACTGATACTATAACAACTGAAGAACATGCTCTTCAGTTGTTGTACAACTACTGAAATAAAATAAACTACTGAAAAGGAAAAACCATCACAACAACTGAAGAAGACTTCTTCAGCTGTTGTGACAAACTCTGAGTCTTCAGTACTTGGTCTTCAGACTTGGCTTCAGATGATATAACAACTGATGACTTCAGTAGATATCATCAGTTGTTGTCTTCAGTCTTTGTCTTCAGACTTTGTGCTTCAGTAGAAGGTCTTCAGTTCAGTTCTTCAGCTTTTGATTCTTCAGTACTTGTCTTCAGTACTTGAAGTCTTCAGTACTTGTAAGATCAGTACTTCAGACTTCAGTACTTGGTCTTCAGTACTTTGGAGTCTTCTTCAGCTGTTGTTCTTCAGCTTTTCATCTTCATACTTTGTTCTTCAGACTTTGTCAGAACAGCTAATGGTTGGAGCTAAGATGCTCTTGAGTCTGACATTCAAGCAAGAGAACACAATAGCTGATGGGAGTCTTCAGCAGTTATTGTGATGTCATGTGGGACTTAGAGGTTTTCCTGATCTCGGCTCATTGGTTCTTTTGGTCCAACAAACTCCCCCTGAACCAATGCAACCAAAACCTCTAATTATTGGTTGTCCCACTTATTGGTGGCATTATGATTGGTCTATTTCCTTTTAGATCAGATTAGAAGTTGACCCAGATAAGCACTGGCCTGAGAGGTAGTCTCTAGTGTTTGTTTGGCTAAGTATGGATGGGAGCTCTGTCTTGGGGAATTGGACACAGAGCTGTTGTCCCATCCATGAGATCTACCTCCCATGTACAAGCCGGTAGGATTCTCAGGTGTAGGCTCGTACAAAGATCATTTGTTCTTCTTTGGTCATGCCCTCATCCCCACCATCGAACAATCCTTCACGGCCGTACGTCTCTGATACATACTTGACCTGTTTCCCATTTTTGAGCTCAACTGTTGTGATTTGCTTGTAAGCAAATTCATCTGGATGTCTGCCTTCTAGCAACAAGTTGAGCTCATTTTTGCGGAAGTTCTCAAGCTTCTTATAAACTAAGCCTTTCCTCACCATCCTGTTCTCCGACATCATTTCAGGAGGTAGCTTAGCTTTATAAGCTTTCTCGAACTCACCCACAATTTCCCAGGGTGTTACTACAAGAGCCACTGTGATTACTTCATCTACAATCCTCTTCATCTGGCTCTTGTATCTCATAGGAATATTATTCTTTGTGATCCTGTAAGCCACCCTAGGATCAGGCCAAGTCCTCACTCTCTCCTTGTTATATTGGAAGGTTTGTTTGAGAGTGAAGAGTCTCAGAGCTTCTTTCTTCATATTCATGATAGAGGTAGAGGCAGTATATGCTTGGTCAATAGACTTAAGCATCTTAGCATCATGAAGCTGCTGTGCCTCTTCCTCTATCTTCACCCTCATAGTTTCCATTTGTGAGGTGGGGGTGATGGTTTGGGTTTTGGCCTTTGGTAGAGGAATGACTGCTGAAAGAGGCAGTCTATCCTCCTCATCCCCCTCTTCTTCTTCTTCTTCTTGCAGCCTCAACACCCTTCTCTTCTTCTTCAAGGGTGGATTATTGGCTGCGGGTTTTGGTGGTGAAGGGATTGGTTTAGTGGGTTGTGGTTGGGTTGTTGGTGTGGGAATGTTGGCAGGCACTGCTAGCAACCTAGAGATAAGGGCTGGTTTGGTCTGTTTTACTAGCAGTGTCCTGTTCCCAGCACCTGCTTCAGAGAGGGCCTCTGCGACCAGTCCCTTAGTGAAATCACCAGCCGAACAGATCTTGGTGGTTATTGCCAAGAGTCTGTCCCTGGTCCATGCTTTTACATCAAGGACTGGCCTGCCCAGATACTTCGAAATGAATCTACTCATAGCCTCGAGTTTCTTTTGATCCTCTTGGCTATAAGTAGACCATCGGTATTCTATCTCCCTAGTTTCCATTTTCCTGATCTCCTGATCTAGCAAGGCAGTGTCCTTGTCAAAGCCTTGCCTGAACAGCTGAGCAATGGCAG
The DNA here is from genome assembly GCA_024085815.1 of Flaveria linearis. NCBI lineage: Eukaryota > Viridiplantae > Streptophyta > Magnoliopsida > Asterales > Asteraceae > Flaveria > Flaveria linearis. The sequence continues at coordinate 83,034,985 of CM044001.1, forward strand.
AATCCATTGATTTGCTGTGTTTAGCATCAGCCTCCTTGACAAGGGCTGCTAGATCAGAGTCAGCCACCATCTTTCCCTCCTCTCCCTTTTTCTTATCAGTGAAACTGAAATCCTTTTGGATCTCAGCCACTTCTATTTGCTCAACCTCTCTCTCTTTCCTCTTCCCTTTCTCCCTCACCTTCCTAGTCTCCTCAACCGACTCCCTCTCAACCACCACCTCTTTCTCTGCCTCTACCTCCTCCTCACCCCTCTTCCTCTTGACTTGCACTGATGTCTCCCCTTTTTTGGGTGCATTGGTTGGGGTTTGACTATCAGCAAGTGCCTTAGAAATAGCAACCTCCACCATGGGTTGGATGTATGTGGGAAGCCTCTCATCAAGGGTTTGAATGACTAAGTCTTTAAGCATGGGTGTGATGAGAGGTAGGGATTTTTGGAGGATAGTATCCAGCTGCTCAGGGGGGTTCTGACCCTGAGAGCTAGTGCCAGAAGCAGGGGCTGGTGGCCGAGTTTGTGGGAGTGGCTCAGTGTTTATGAGACCTTCGGGTGAAGGTGCCATCTGTGGGGTAGTGGTGGCAGATGGACTTCTATCCTGAGTCATTTGAGCAAGCAGCTCTTTGAGTCTGCTTATCTCATCCTCTAGGATAGTGTTTTGAGCTACTACATCGTAGAAGAAGCTCAGGTCATCATCAGCATGAGCTGAATCACCTGACCTCCTGACAATGTCAGGATGTACATGCCCTGAGTGTGGCTCAGTAATAGCATATGCCCCTTGTTCATGGTACTGGGGTCTTCTAGCCTTCGGATTGGATCCATCATCGGCAGTTGCCTCTGGTGAGGTCTTAGTGATGTTACCAGTTTCACCCTGCTCAGATGTTGATGCAGGGGAAGTGGCAGCCTCACCAGAATGTCCTATCTCCCTAGCCACACTGGGAGATTGGACTGATTCTCTGTGCTATGGGCTCCCACCGGCACTTGTATCCACCCCCTCTTCGGTTGGAGTCTCCCCAGTTGTAATAGGTTTCTGGGGAGAGGGTGGAGTGCTCAGATGGGTCAACAATTTGGCGATAACCAATGTAGGGCTTTGTGGGGCGGTCTCATCAAGAGATGGGCTCGAAGCAGTGTGCACATGGGGAGGACTGTGCTCTTCAATGGCAGTGTTCTCAAGTGAGAAAGACCCCAGTAATGTGGTTGCCCCAAAATTGGTTGCATCAGGCTCCTGTTGAGAGGAAGCCTGTGCGGTTGTGGTGGGTTGAGTCATGGTACCTGCTGGGAGAATCGAACCAGCAGGCACATCCTGCCTTTGTGTTGCAGGGGCATCCTCAGGGGACTCATCTCCCTGAGTAGCCTTTTTGGGCTTCTTTTTGGCTTTTGGTTTGGTGGGGACTTTGGATTTGGAGGTGGAGGCTGTGGGTTCCTGCTGCGTGGGTTTTCGCAGCCGGCCAGCCTGTTTGAGTGTTTGGTCAGTGTTGTGCCTGGAGTATACCTCGGCTAGAACAGCCATGGCAGGGACCCCAGTGCCAACTAGTCCCTCAGCCTGAAGCTGGTTCTCTATTATGGCCATAATGAACCGCGGATACAAGATCCATCGGTTAGAAATAGGTTTTGTGGCCATATCCTTTATTTCCAAAAATAGTAAATCAGTTAAGTTTAACGGTTGTTTTTCAAGGATAGAGAACAATACCTGTTGCCACCTTGTGGACATCTGGTCCCACGAAGAGGTTTTGGGAGCCAGACACACGTTCACCATGTGGAAGATCAGTCGTTGAGGGTCAGGGAAGTGTTTCTTCAACAAGGTGGAGGCGGAGAGGTTACCCTGGTAGTCGTGGGATGTGAATGAGAGATCCAGGGCACCTTTGGGGTAGGAAGTTGGGTGGGTGGCATCCTCCAGCTCTAGGGTTTGGCGTAGGGTAGCTGGAGTGATAACCACGGGGTGGCCGTTGACGGAGGACCGGAGAGAGACCTCGCCATCCTGCTCTCCGGTTTGTACGGTTACATTTGTCCAAAACTCCGCCAAGGAGTCGGTGTATATAGTGGGGTTCAGGAGAAAAGCCGTTTTGTAGGGTGAGTCGTTCATAAGATCGACGGCTTGGTGAAACTTAGGCCATAATGGCGATTTTGTAAGATGGGCGACACAGTTGTGTCGAGGTTTCAGTTGCATGGTCGCCATTAATGGTGTATGGGAATTTCAGAGGTTTGAAAGGATTAGGTCAAGTGAGGAGTAAATGCTCTGAAAGTAGGGTATTTATAGGGTAGGTCAAAGGTTGAAAGAAAACTACTGAAGGTTTTGGTGTTAGTTATCAGTTGTTGTAACAACTGATGACGTGGTTTTAACCTTCAGTGGTTATAACATCTGAGGACTTGGTGTTGGTCTTCAGTAGTTGAAACTATGTCCTTCAGATGTTGTAAACGTCTGAAGAGTTACTGTCAGTCTTCAGTAGTTATGAACTACTGATGACCTAATATTCTTCTTCAGACTTTGTAATAACTGAAGACTTGGTGTTAGCCTTCAGTAGTTGTGAACTACTGATATCAGTAGTTATGAACTACTGAAGACATGGTATTGCTTCAGTTGTTGTAAACAACTGAGGACTTGGTGTTAGCCATCAGTAGTTGTGAAACTACTGAAGACATGGTTTTGTCCTTCAGTTGTTTGGGTATGAAACAGCAGCAGTTGTCATCAGCTGATGAGAAATTACTCATCAGCTGTTTCCATCAAATCAGTTGTTTCATACTAGCCTCCACACATTCATCAGCTCTTTGGCTGACTTTCAGATGTTTCATTGACCCTTCAGCTCTTGTGAATATTTATACCTTCAGTTTTTGTGATCAGATGTTCACAAGTGCTGATGAAATATTCTTCAGAGCTGGTGAACAAATTTTGTCGTCAGTACTTGTGTAAGATCACACATCAGTACTTGTGAACAAAATTTGTTCTTCAGTACTTATTTATTTGAAAATCATACATCAGTAGTTGTAATCCACCTCACTACTTTAGTTGTTTTCAATAAATAATGTACATCAGTACTTTGAGTCATTTTAGTCTTCAGTAGTTGTGAAAGAGCTGAAGACTAAATTACTCATCAGTACTTGTATTTGACCTAATGCTCATCAGTAGTTATGAAGTAAAAGCATCAGCAAAGGTCAAATCAGTCAAGCTGCAGCATACCAAGCCTTAGTAAAGTCTGCAAGCTCATCAGCACTAGGCACAAACTTAGGATCAATCAGACCTTTCTCATAGCAATCTCTAATAAAATGATGTCTGATCTCAATATGTTTAGTCCTAGAGTGCTGGACTGGATTCTTAACAATACAAAGAGCTGAAGCACTATCCATTAATAATGGAGTCTTAGTCTCAGTAATGCCATAATCTAGAAGTTGGTTCTGAAGCCAGAGTATTTGAGAGGTACAACTTGCAGCAGCAATATACTCAGCTTCAGCAGTGGATGTAGCAATGGATGTTTGTTTCTTACTCTGCCAAGAAACTAAACAATTGCCTAGGAATTGGCAACCACCAGAAGTGGATTTTCTGGTGACTTTGCATCCTGCATAGTCACTATCAGAGAAAGCAACTAATTTGCAAGAATGCCCAGTTGAATACCAAAGACCTAGTGATTGGGTACCTTGTAGATATCTAAAGATCCTTTTGACTGCAATCAAATGGGATTCTTTAGGTGCAGCCTGAAATCTAGCACAGGCACATGTTGCAAACATGATGTCTGGTCTAGAGGCTGTAAGGTACATCAAGGACCCAATCATACATCTGTAAAGGGTTTCATCAACCGCTTTACCTTTCTGATCTACATCTAGTTGTGTGATGCTGCTCATGGGAGTAGAACAGGGCTTACAGGTTTGTAAATCAGACTTATTCAACAACTCTTTGGTATACTTGGACTGATGGATGAAGATTCCATCATCCTGTTGTTTGATTTGCAAACCCAGAAAGTACTGTAATTCTCCCATAGCACTCATTTCAAATCTTAGCTTCATAAGCTTTGTAAATTCATCACACAACTTTGGATCAGAGGATGCAAAGATGATGTCATCAACATAAATCTGAACAAGGAGCTTATGTTGTCCCACAGTCTTGATGAATAAGGTTTTATCAATGGTGCCTCTAGTGAACTTATTCTCTAGAAGAAAGGTCGAGAGTGTCTCATACCAGGCTCTAGGTGCTTGCTTCAGCCCATAGAGAGCCTTATCAAGCTTGTACACCCAATCAGGATGTTTATTGTCCTCAAAGCCTGGTGGTTGACACACATAAACCTCTTCTTTTATTTTTCCATATAGGAAGGCACTTTTGACATCCATTTGATAAACCTTAAGACTGTGAAAGGCAGCATAAGCTAAGAACAGTCTGATTGCTTCCAGTCTGGCCACAGGTGCAAAGGTCTCATCATAATCGATGCCTTCCTCCTGTGCAAACCCTTGGACAACCAGTCTGGCCTTGTTCTTGACAATTTGGCCCTTCTCATCTGTTTTGTTCCTGAATACCCACTTGGTGCCTATAGCACACTTATCTTTGGGTAATGGAACAAGCTCCCACACTTGCTGTTTCTTGAAATGAAGAAGCTCAAGCTGCATAGCTTCCACCCATCCATTGTCTCTTAAAGCAATATGATAGTTCTTTGGCTCTTGCTGACTGATGAAGAGAGCATAGAAGCAGAAGTTGGACAATTGATTCCTGGTTGAAACTCCAGCATGGATATCACCAATGATCTGTGATGTGGGGTGATTCTTGAGCTCTTGATAGACTATGATATCTGTGTAAGTGTTTGTAGACCCATCAGCAGCAACAGATGGTGATGGAGATTCCTGGAACCATGTAGAGGATGGCAACTCAAACGAAGTAGAGCAAGCAGAAATCTCATCAGCATTTGTAGTGGATGGAGCTGCTGAGGCTACAGGAGCATCAGGTTCAGTGGACTCAGGCAGGTTCTCACTGATCCTGAAGAGGTGAGTACTGACTACATCGTCATCAGTACCACCAGGTGGAGATCTGCTGACAGGCTCAACAGATGGAGGTTGATAAGGAGCATATTGCAGTATGTCCAGATCAAACAACTCCACAGGGTTTTGTGGAATCTTGTCCTTCGGAGATTCATTGAACTTAACATGCAGAGTTTCTTCAACCCCCTTTGTTCTACAGTTGAAGACTCTGTATGCCTTGCAAGTTGATGAATAACCAACAAAACACCCTGCATCCACCTTACTAGCAAATTTCTGGAGTGGGTTGCTAGTGTTGAGAATAAAACAAGGACACCCAAAGGCTCTAAAGAATGAAATAAGAGGGGCCAAATGATGAAGAACTTCATATGGAGTCTTCATCAACCTCTTATTCACTAAAGCTCTATTCTGTACATAGCAAGCTGTATTGACAGCTTCAGCCCAAAAGGTCAGTGGCAACCCTGAGTCAGCCAACATTGACCTTGCTGCTTCAATGAGGGTCCTGTTCTTTCTCTCCACCACTCCATTCTGCTCAGGAGTTCTAGGAATGCTAAACTGCCTTCTAATTCCCTTGGACAGGTAGAAGTCATCAAGTGTGTGGTTTCTAAACTCTGTTCCATTGTCACTCCTCACACACTTGACCTGTAGGGAATACTGCTTTTCTACATGTAACACAAAGTTCATTATTGTCTTTGCTGCTTCATCCTTGGAGTGCAAGAAGAAAGTCCATACAAACCTGGAATAATCATCCACAATTACCAGGCAGTATTTCTTCTTTGCCATGCTCATTACTCTGACAGGACCAAAGAGATCCATGTGCAGAAGCTGTAAGCAGGCAGTGGACTTAGGTTCTTCTATTGAAGGGAATGAAACTTTGTGTTGTTTTCCTTTCACACAAGCAGTGCAGTCATCTTCACACTTGAACTCCTTCTGAGGCAATCCTCTTACTAAACCATGGCTTATAAGCTGATTCATGTTCTTGAAATTAACATGACCCAGCCTTCTATGCCATAGTGTAGACTCTTGAGGAGATTCCTTGGAGAATAGGCAAGGATGGCCTTTTAGATCTATCTTTTTAGAGAGATCTAAGGCATACACTCTTCCTGTCCTGTTGGCCTTCAGGAGAGTGTGTTCATCCAATGCCTTGTCAATCAAACTCAGAACTTTGGATGACAGAATCCGACAGTTCTGGCTTGTGAAAAGAGCAACATGGCCTTTGTCACACATTTGACTGACACTCAAGAGGTTGTACTTGAGATTCTCCACATGGTTAACATCATCAAACCTTATTTCCCCATTAGAAACAAAGCCTTTACCAATGATGTAACCCTTTGCATCATTGCCAAATGAAACAAATCCCTTCTTTCCTTGAGAGTAGTCATTAAGAAGGGAGCTGCTTCCTGTCATGTGCATGGATCCTCCACTTTCTACATACCAGATGCTTCTATGGCATGTTGAAGAACCCTGCAAACACAACCATGTGTTAGTTTGTCTTGGAGACCCAAACCTGCTTGGTTTTGGGTCTGTTCTCAGCTACAGGTGCAGCACTAACAGGTGTGTTGTGTGTCACAGCTTGAGGTGAAGAAGATGGTACAGAAGAGGAACCCTTTGGCTTGGACTTCCTTTTCTGTGGTTTCAACACTGGAGCATCTAAGTGGTTGGCTCTTCCCACTAGGTGCTGAACCATCATCACCAATTGTGTCTGATTCTGTGATAAGGCCTTCAACTCTTCAGACACATTGGAGTTTGCTGATGATGAGTTCCTATGTTGTACCATCTTTTTCTGGGCAACCTCAGCTGTTGCCTGAGTAATCCCTACCTTCTTTTTAGATTTAGCTTTGGGCTTAGGGATTTCAGGCTTGGATGTTGCTAGTACAAACTTGATTTCAAACTCATTCTTAATTTATTGATGCTTTTATTAATTTTCTCCTTCTGTTTAAGTTTGGAACCCCTTTTGTACCAGCAATCATCAGTAAAATGATTGAACAAGCCACATATCTCACATGGCTTTTTCTTCATCTTATGCTGATCATCAGCTGAAGAGGATTTAACTGCTGAAGACTTGTTCTTCAGCTGTTTGTCATCAGTACTAGCAGTTTTCTTCCTAGTGCCTGCTTTCCTGGTATCCTCTCTAGCTGTCTTCAAACCTTTCCTATTGTTAGTTTTCTTCTCTTTAGTGCTAACAGTATTTGAGGTTTGAACTTCAGATGTTGTCACTTGCTCTCCAGTTGCTTCAGTACTTCTAGTGACAACACCTGAGTTGATCAACCTTTTGGTCATGTGACAGTCAGCATTTGAACCATCAGCTGTTGTAGCATCACCTGATTGGTTTTGGCAGGAGTGAATGCTGACATCTATCTCTGATGATGCTGATTCAGAGGATAGTAAGTCACATGATGAGAAGGATTGGTTATTGCTCTCCCCATCAGATTCAACTTCTGCTCTTGAAGTGAAATCTGTGGGAGGAGCAGTGTGATTATAACCAATGCCAAACTTCACATTGGAAGCTGACTGCTTGCTAAAAAGCATTTCAAAACCCTTGCATGATTGCACCCATCGATCACACTCAACTTGGGTGGTTGCAAGAGTTTCTTTGAGGTCTTTGTACTTCTCTAGAAGTACATCTTCCCTAGCTTTATCATCTTTGATTTGGCATTTCGGCTTGTAAATCTCATCATTTTTATCTTTTAGAACAACCTCAAAATCAGCTTTTCTTTTGGAAATTGTTTGCTCAAGCTCAAGATTTTTATCTATTAAAGCTACATTTGCTTCTCTAATAGAAGCAAATGCTGCTATGCATGATTCTGAACAAAGCTTGGCTTTTGCCTCAGTGGATACCTGAGATGAGGCATTGGATGATGACCCTTCAGCAGAATCAAGGGCCATCAGAGCAAGATTTCCAAAAGGTTGGTCACCACCATGTTGACCAGCACCTTGAAGTAGTTGATCCTGACCAGATAGCTCTTCTGGTAGACTACTCCAGTCAACAACAGTTGGGGTGAAAAAGCTTTGTTGTTGAGGTTGTGTGTGGTGATGAGATTGGGAAGAATGAGGCTCTGGAAGAGCATGAGGTGGTTGAGCCGGGGGTGCTTGAGTCTGACTAGGCTGAGACATGTAGTAACAGGGGTAAGGATATGGCATATGACCCTGTGGCACAAAATAAGCAGGTGGTGCCTGTGCCTGAGATGGATAGCTAGAACTGGAGGAAGGTTGCCCTTTGTGCTGTGAGCTATTGCTGGGAAAAGTCACAAAGGGTGCAGATGAGTTAGATCCAGATGATTTACACTTTCTTGCAAAGTGTCCAAGCCTTTGGCACTTGTGACACCTCAACTTGCTCTTGTCAAAACCAACTTTGGTTTTGCCAGAGAGTCCTGGGAATTTCCTACCAGTTCTCTTGTAGAACTTTTGAGAGCGGATATTTATCATTGCCATTTGGTTCAAAATACCCATCTCTTCCAGATCATCATCTGGAATGCCCTTCAAATCCTCCATCAGAAAACACAAGTTGTCACCACCACCTCCTGAACTACTAACACCAACAAAAGCTTGTTCTGAGTTGGTAGAGAAATCAATATGCTCATCATAAGAACTTTCTGATGAAGCATATTCTGACTCATGACTTATCAAGGCAGCATTACCTTGGACAAAGTCATCAGCAAGTTTGCCAGAAGATGACAACTTCCTCTTTTGCTCTACCTCTCTCTCAAAAGTGAGTAATTTCCTATGAAGTTGGGTGAGAGATAGAGTGTCCAGGTCAGCACTGGAGCATAGGACAATGGTATATGTGTCCCATCTCTCAGGCAATGACCTGAGGAACCTGTTGTTCATCTGGCTTTTGAAGTACTCTTGTTTGACCATCTTCAGCTCAGAAATCAAACAAGAGAACCGCTCAAACTGCTGGGTCAGAGTCTCACCCTTTCTATATGAGAATGTCTCATATTGTTGGGCGAGGATTTCCCTATTGTTTGCTAAGACCGAATTAGTTCCTCCAAATTTTTCCTTTAGAGCAACCCATAGGTCATGAGCAGACTCATGATGCAAGAGCCCTAAATATATCTCATTAGGAATGGCCATGGCTAGAATTCCATGGGCTCTAGCATCAATTTCGAACAGCTTTAGATCTTCGTCCGAATATTGTTCAGGTTTCTTCGCAACCTGTTCATTAGATTCCGGGACGCTCACCATAGGCTTGTATGGCCCATGCACCACTGACTTCCAACAACCAGCACTGTTGACAGCCAAGTGGTGTAGCATACGTCTTTGCCATATGTTATACTCGTTCCTAACCAGCATCGGAGGCTTGGTTGCGGAACCAGTATTGTGAGGATCATTAGTTGGTGTAGTCATCTCAGGTTTTAATCAAAAACAAGTTTAAACACGACAAACGTAACTCGAAACCACCAAAAGACCTCAAGATTTTGGCTAGAAACAGCAGAAACTCACTCTCTATGGCTAATTCTTGCAAATTGCTAATTCGATCAAACAGAGAGATCAAAAGAGCAGTTTCAAATGATCAATAGTGAAATTTATCAATGATTAACCTGCTCTGATACCATTTGACAGGATCTTAGCCTCTCGTTTGATCAATCAGATTATATTTGCAGCGGATTTAGCACATTAATTAGCAATTAATGCAAGAACATAAAAGATATTGCATGTAAAAGCACAAGCATAGAGAGAGAAAAGAGTTCTGCGAAATAATAAATGCTCAATTGCTTAGCACGTTTCGGCAATTAAAACAGTATGGTTCCCCATCCTTTTATAGGCGGCAAGAGGATGGGTTGATGTCCTTTTTCTGACATCAACTGAATATTAAAAATACAACTGACAAAACATAAAACTACTGAAGATGTCAACAGCTGACATCTTCTTACAAAAGTTTCCTAAGTACTGATAAAAGTAAAACTACTGAAATCCTACAACGACTGAAGAACAAACTCTTCAGTCGTTTATAACTACTGATACTATAACAACTGAAGAACATGCTCTTCAGTTGTTGTACAACTACTGAAATAAAATAAACTACTGAAAAGGAAAACCATCACAACAACTGAAGAAGACTTCTTCAGCTGTTGTGACAAACTCTGAGTTTTCAGTACTTGGTCTTCAGACTTGGCTTCAGATGATGTAACAACTGATGACTTCAGTAGATATCATCAGTTGTTGTCTTCAGTCTTTGTCTTCAGACTTTGTGCTTCAGTAGAAGGTCTTCAGTTCAGTTCTTCAGCTTTTGATTCTTCAGTACTTGTCTTCAGTACTTGAAGTCTTCAGTACTTGTAAGATCAGTACTTCAGACTTCAGTACTTGGTCTTCAGTACTTTGGAGTCTTCTTCAGCTGTTGTTCTTCAGCTTTTCATCTTCATACTTTGTTCTTCAGACTTTGTCAGAACAGCTGATGGTTGGAGCTAAGATGCTCTCGAGTCTGACATTCAAGCAAGAGAACACAATAGCTGATGGGAGTCTTCAGCAGTTGTTGTGATGTCATGTGGGACTTAGAGGTTTTCCTGATCTTGGCTCATTGGTTCTTTTGGTCCAACATATATATAGATACATACATACATATATATATATATATATATATATATATATATATTCAGGTATTATATATATTAATAATTATATAATTTAATTATAAAATATCACTATAAAGATATAACTTCATTATATTTTAATAATCCAGACCATTACTTTGACCAATAATAACTAATACTATTAATTTAACTAATAACACTTTCAACTTATACTTTTGTTATTAATAACAATCTCGTTAGCATAATCATAAAATATTTCTACTTGATATTTACTTGATTTCGCTTACACTTATAATTAAGATTGGGTTATAGTATGTATATATATATACATATATATACATATATATATATATATACATATACATATATATATATATATATACATATATACACATATATATATACATATACATATATACATATACATATATATACATATATATACATATATACATATATATATATACATATATATATACATATATACATATACATATATATACATATATATATACATACATATATATATATATACAGTGTTTTCAAGCCCGGATAGGACTGGTCGGTCCAACCGGTCCGACCGGGATTCGGTGAGGTGAACGGTCCGGTCTAGCTTGATTCGTTTTGCATTGATGAAACTGGCCGGCTCGAAGCGAGTCACCGGTCGAAGCGGAAAACCGGCTGGTCAGCCGGTTGGAGCTGTGTTGCCTTGTTTCAGTTGTTAAGCCTCCTCTTTGCTGGATCTTCATCGAAACGACAAACTCATTCTTAGATCTACATTAGAATCGACAACTCCATCATGTTTTTGTTGGATCTAGACCGAATCCGAGTCTCTCTTCGTTGGATAGGAAAGCTAATGCTCGGGCCTCATCTTTGAGGATTTGAAAGAGAGTTTAAGTTGTGAGACACTGAGAATGAAAATTATGGTTGGTCAGAGAACGTAGACATGGAAGCCGGAAAAGAACAGAGTGGGCAGGAGATCAAAGTGGAGACTGGAGAAGCTTTAATTCTTGGGAGGTTTATACGTACAACTAACTTCTACAAAAACTAAAGAGTAAATTAGACTGACAAAAGTCTACTTTGGAAGACTTGATCTGGCATTTAGATGTTTATCTTCAAAACTTATTTTATTATACTATATATAATAACCTTTGGTCGGTTACTATAGTAACCGAGGTTATTATAGTAATTTCGCAATGCACTTGCTACAAGTCGTGCCCTTGCTCATGTTGAATCCACGTGTAGAATTGACCATCGTCTCCGCAACTCACCCTCTCTTTTCTCTGGTTTTTGACTTTCTCTTCATCATCTTCATGATCTTTTTGAGTCTTCGTCTTGAGAGAGAAAGTGATAGGCGGTGATTTGCAGCAGGTTTCTTGCATACCAAGGTTAGATCTCGAGCACATTTGATATTTTGGTAGTGCTGGAAATATTAGTCAATGATATTCTTGGATATTATTGACTCATTTATAATAGAATAATTGTAAATAATTAGTCAAATTATATTAGTTAGAATTGATTATTGTTTCCGTAGATAGTTCCCGAAATCACTCAAAGGTTTGTATTATATATTGTTAGTTTCCTGAAATCACTCAAAGGCTTGTATTATATATTGTTAGTGGATGAATGAGAAGGACAAGCAATTGTATTACCTTTCATGGTATCACCCTAACCATCCTTCATTCTCCTTCATCCTCCCTGTACTCGTTCCCATGGCAGACCAAGAAACCAACAAAACTTCCACCCAATCCACCACCAAACCCCAACCTTTACACCCGGCTTACTCTGTCAATAACATCCAGCAAAAAATTCGTATTCTAGACGGAGTTAAAGTTTCGTACTCACATTGGGTCAAGCTTTTCTGTATCAATGCTATCGGGTACGATGTGCTAAACCACATCGACGGTTCGCCGGCCCCTGATGTAGCAGATCCGGAATATGCTAATTGGAAGAAATTGGATGCGGTTGTATCACAGTGGATCTACTGAACACTTTCTGATGAACTTTTTGGTCGAGTGCTGGACGAGAAACTTACCGCATTTCAGGTTTGGGAGAAACTTGAAAACATGTTTCTCAACAACAAAGGGTCTCGTGCGGCTGCTTTGCAACTTGAAATCACCAACATCACTCTCGTTGCCATGCCCTCCCTCGAGGCGTATTGTCAGCGGATCTGAGAACTGACAGATCAACTTGATGCGCTTGGCTACCCTCTCAACAATAATCAACAGATTTTGTACCTTGTTCGTGGGTTACCAAAGGAATACGACACGGTTGCATCGCTTCTTAATCAGTCTCTGCCTTCGTGGGAAGATGCTTGCAATAGTCTCCAATCAGAGGCTCAACGGTTGTTGGTCAGAGATGCTACTCCCCCAACCCCACTTGTCGCCGCCGCTGTTACCTCCTCCCCGGCCCCTACTCACCGTCGCACAGAGCCAAGCAACAACAGGGACCATTCTAATCGCCGGCATGGTGGACGGCGTGATTTTGGTCGACAGAATAGGTCTCCTTCTTTCTCTGGAAGGTCAAACTTTCAACAAAACAATTCACTCAATCAATCTACTTCACAGTCACCCAATTTTATGCCATACAACTACTGGGCCCCAACTCCATATTGGGCTCCTCCTCCTTGCCCATATCCTACACAAGGATGGGCTCCTAATTGGGCAAATGGACCCAACAGCAATCATCATTCCAACTCTTCAGCCCAGCAGCCTCACCGACCCAAATCTGCTGAAGCCCATGTTGCTGAAGCGGACCCGCTTGAACCAACTCAACTTGCTCATGCTGTTCAGGCTATGTCCATGCAGTCTGGGGATGATCAATGGTATTTTGATACGGGTGCCTCTTCTCACGTCACATATGACCTAGGTAAACTCGATACTTTTTCCACTTATTCACCAATAGCGTCAATATTCGTCGGAAATGGTAATCGTATTCCAGTTAAGGGTTCAGGCTCATCCGTCATTCCCACACCTTTCAAACCTTTACAACTAAAGTCTGTTCTTTTTAATCCTAACATTATTAAAAATCTAATCTCGGTTCATCAATTTAATATTGATAATAATACATCTATTGAATTTGACCCGTTTGGATTCTCTGTGAAGGATTTCAAGGATGGCACGATCCTGAGTCGTCACAACAGTTCAAGTGATCTTTACCCGCTCACATCAAATGCTTCCGCCTCGGCTCTTTTTCTTACATCTCAAGACTCTCCATCATGGCACAATCGACTTGGACATCCGGGTCTCCCTGTCATGGAGTTTCTTAGATCAAAGAATTTTATTTCATGCAATAAAATAAAACCTTCGTTTGTTTGCCATGCTTGTCAATTATCTAAACATAAACGATTACCTTTTGCGAATTCTATTACTCGATCTTTGTTACCCTTTACCATTTTGCATTGTGATTTGTGGACATCACCAATATTAAGTCATGCCGGTTATAAATATTATATGGTTTTAACTGATGATTTTTCACAATATACATGGGTTTATCCTCTAAAATTTAAATCCGAAACATTTCAAAAATTTGCTCAGTTTCACCAATACATTCAAACACAGTTTCAATTACCAATAAAAGCCTTTCAGTGTGATATGGGGGGAGAATTCGACAACACAAATTTTAAAAACTTTGCCAACGCACATGGCATTCATTTCAGATTCTCTTGTCCCCATACTTCTCAACGGAATGGGAAATCTGAACGTATGATTCGAAGAATAAACGAAATCATGTTCACCCTTCTCACTCATGCCTCTCTTTCGTCGACTTTTTGGGTAGAAGCTCTTCACACTGCGGCATACCTTCACAATATTCTTCCCACCAAACTACACAACTTTGTAACCCCCATGACCCTTCTCTACCTTCGTCAACCCTCCTATGATGACCTTCGGGTCTTTGGTTGCTTGTGCTACCCCAACACATCCTCCACTCGTGCAAACAAATTAACACCTCGCTCCACCCCGTGTGTTTTTCTCGGCTACCCGGCCAACTATCGCGGCTACCGATGTCTTGAGATCTCCACCGGCAAAACAATTTTCTCCCGACATGTTACTTTTGATGAAAACAAATTCCCATTTGCAAACCCCTCTACACCTCCACCAACTCACACCTTTTTAGATCCAGTACCGTCAATATTCACTCCTATGCATGCATTTCCTAACCCCACTAGTACCACTCAACCAAATACAACACCTACCAGTACGGTTCGTTCACCTCCACAACCCAATGTTCACCTAAACAGCCCCACTCACACTAACCCCACCAATTACCATGAAAACAACAACTTCCAACCACCTAACCCACCTCAAACCCATGACCCAAATCAACAATCTCAAAACACCACTTCAACCCACTCCATGCGAACACGCTCTCAATCGGGTATCTTCAAACCAAAACAACCCTTCTCTCTCCACACACAAACTACCCCCGTCATCTTTCCACTACCTAAATCTCACCTTGCAGCCCTTAACGACCCCAACTGGAAAAACGCCATGACTAATGAATATGAAGCTCTATTGGAAAATAATACATGGGAACTTGTACCGAGACCTCGGGATGTTCCAATAATTCGTTGTATGTGGTTATTTAAGCACAAAAATCATGCCGATGGTCGTTTTGAACGACATAAAGCTAGACTTGTCGCCAATGGCAAAAGTCAAACCATCGGCATTGATTGTGAGGACACCTTTAGCCCGGTTGTGAAGCCCACTACTATTCGCACTGTTCTTAGTCTAGCTGTATCTAAAGCGTGGCCACTTCACCAACTAGATGTTAAGAACGCATTTTTGCATGGGCACTTAAAAGAAACAGTTTACATGTTTCAACCTCCCGGGTTCACTTCTTCCACATACCCTAAACATGTATGTAAGCTTAATAAATCTCTTTATGGTCTAAAGCAAGCTCCAAGAGCTTGGTTTCAGCGTTTTGCAGGTTTTATTACTCAATGGGGATTCAAAAGTAGCCAATGTGACAACTCCTTATTTGTATACAAAAATGGCTCACAAATGGCTTATTTACTTCTCTATGTGGACGATATTATTCTCACTGCTTCAAATGAGAACTTGTTGCATCACATCATCAAAGATCTCTCTTCGAAGTTTCAAATGAAAGATCTTGGTCCCCTTCATCAGTTTCTCGGCATTGTGGTTCAAAGGAAACAAAATGGCTTATTTTTATCTCAATCATCCTATGCCGAGTCCATTTTGGCACGTGCCCACATGGCTACATGCAACCCAGCAAGCACACCGGTAGAAGTCGGTTGTAAACTCAGTGCCACCTCCGGTGCACCTTTTCAGGATGAATCCTTATATCGCAGTTTAGCGGGCGCTTTGCAATATCTCACCATCACAAGACCCGACATATCCTATGCTGTTCAGCAAATATGTCTCTTCATGCATGCTCCTCGTGAGCCCCATTTTCAGTCTCTCAAACGAATTCTTCGGTATGTCAAAGGAACCTTATCTCATGGTTTGTTAATTTCTCCATCCCCATCCAGTATTCTTACTGCATATTCGGACGCGGATTGGGGTGGTTGTCCTGATTCTAGACGATCAACCTCCGGCTATTGTGTATTTATGGGAAATAATTTGATATCTTGGTCCTCTAAACGTCAACCCACCATTTCAAGGTCTAGTGCTGAAGCAGAATATAGGGGAGTTGCAAACACAGTTGCCGAAATCAGTTGGATCCGAAACTTGTTACTTGAACTTCACGTTCCAGTTATACGTGCCACGCTCGTGTACTGTGATAACATCTCGGCCGTTTATCTTGTTGAAAATCCAGTACAACATCAACGGACTAAACACGTAGAGCTTGATATACACTTTGTAAGAGAAAAGGTTCGCCTTGGTTCAGTAAAAGTCCTGCATGTTCCTGCTGACTATCAATACGCGGATATATTCACCAAGGGGTTACCGAAACATCTTTTCTTACGATTTCGATCCAGTTTATGCCTTCGATCATCTACGGCTCAAACTGCGGGGGACTACTAGTCAATGATATTCTTGGATATTATTGACTCATTTATAATAGAACAATTGTAAATAATTAGTCAAATTATATTAGTTAGAATTGATTATTGTTTCCGTAGATAGTTCCCGAAATCACTCAAAGGTTTGTATTATATATTGTTAGTTTCCTGAAATCACTCAAAGGCTTGTATTATATATTGTTAGTGGATGAATGAGAAGGACAAGCAATTGTATTACCTTTCAAATGAGTCAATAATATCCAAGAATATCATTGACTAATAGGAAAATCGCACTGTTGATTTCATATCACAGGTACTCAACTTTACTTGCTTGCCGATTCGTCTGATTCTCTCTTACCAGGTTTGGTTTATTTGATTCAAGTCTTTAATTTGGGTACTCTCTGTTGAGTAATTTTTATGGGTTTTGCAACCGCAGGTGGCAGATATGGTAGAAAGTAGCAAAGTGCTTCTAACATAAATGTGGTGGTTCTTAAGCTACCTGCATTGTGCCGGTTTATCAATTGATGTCAATGTCAAAATCTAGCGATGGTGTGATGAATACACTGGCAATCGTATTGGTTTTTAGTCTTCTTCTCACTTCCTCCACCACCGCCCCTCCGATTCGTCCATCTTCTTCGCGACTTTCAGCTACACAAAATTCTAAGTCTTCACCCACCAATAAAAGCCCTTTTTTTCCAAGGAGTTTGTTGTTGATGAATTGCGATCAAGTTTTGATGCGTATTAAATGTCTTCTGTGTTAACAGTTTAGGCCGTATATGAAGTGAATGTGTTTGTTTATCTTTCTTGATTGCACCTGTGTGTATTTCATCTTGCTGGTTGTCTATTTCAGATAATTTTGGATGTTCATCGATTTAAATTTTGATCGAATGTTCGACCTGTTTCTTAGCTTTATATTTTGATTAATGGTTTCGCCTTGTATGTGGCTGGTGCTCAATGTTGATTTTGGTATCCGTAGATGAAGATTTGATTAACAAACCCATCTCTAATTTACATCTCCATTTTCAAGTTGCATGATATTTTTGTCAATCAATTTAGAAATATTTCGCTTATTTTTTGCTTCTGTGGATTTTTGTCACTTGATTATACTTTGAGTTTTATTTTGTTTAGTATTTGATTCTTGCAGGCGGTGCTTTGACGGGATCAGGAGTGACTTTGTTTGTGGCGTATGCTATATGGAGGTAATAGTTTGTGCTGCACACAATTTTTTATTTGAATTTCGGTATTCAATTATGTTTATGGCGTATGCTACATGGAGGTAATAGTTTGTGCTGCATACAATTTTTGATTTGAATTTCGGTATTCAATTTAGGAATGATGAATGTTAGTTCTAGGCAATTTGCTGCTTATGCTGTATGGAGTTGATTGTTTTAACTGACTTCGTAGCAAATGCAATTTTGTTTAAAAAATTAAGAATACATTTTTGAATCTACAGTTTAGCCTACTTTCACTCCATATTGTAATAAATGTTGTAATAATATGTATAATGTGGTTGTAGAATGGTTTTACTGCATTTTTATATTTTGCAGCTCCTATACAACAAGTTTAAAGTAAGACAGTAGCAATTCAATCACCGTTGTAGCTTGGGCAACAAATTGTTGCAACTAAAGTAACTTATAGTTGCTGCTAGGATGCAAAAATTCCTCAACTGAAGAAAGTTTTTGTTTGATGTGATGATGCATGTGCACCAAGAAGAGATGCAGATGCCAATGGCATATATAAGAATTAAGATGCCATGGTGGCATATAAATATTTGGGGGGAAAACAAAAAAGACTTTTCTAATGTAAAAATGAGATTTTTATTGAACAACATGTAAAAATAAATATGTTGTATATGGACCATATGGCTGGTACAATTAGTAATCCATCACGATATGTTATCAAAACTTTGTAAACTAATAGCACTTTGCAGTCCATGTGAAGTCAAACCTTATCGTCATTTTTACCATTACTTGTTAAGTTATAATAGTGTTCATAAGATTTTGTTGCACTTTACCCCGCGCTTTGCGCGGGTATGAAAATCTAGTTTCTAATTAATCCTTTATCTTATTATTTTATGTTTTTTTTACTTTAAAATTTTTATTTAACATTCTATTCATTTATGTACTTCTAAATTAATTATAACATAGCCGGTTTTAAAATCCGATTCGACCGGTTCGACTAGTGAACCAGTTGATTGCGGTCCGATCCAGTTCTGAAAACATACGTAGACGTAGGCGTAGACGTAGGCGTAGACGTAGGCGTAGACGTAGGCGTAGACGTAGGCGTAGACGTAGGCGTAGACGTAGGCGTTGACGTAGGCGTAGACGTAGGCGTAGACGTAGGCGTAGACGTAGGCGTAGACGTAGGCGTAGACGTAGGCGTAGACGTAGGGGTAGACGTAGGCGTAGACGTAGGCGTATGTATACACACATACATATACATACATACATACATATATAGATATATATATATATATACATATATATAGATATATAGATATACATATATATGTATGTATGTATATATATACATACATACATATATATACATACATATTATATGTGTATGTGTGTGTGTGTGTGTATATATATATATGTATATATATGTATATGTGTATATATATATGTCTATATATATGTATGTATATATATATATATGTATATATATATATCTATATATATGTATATATATATGTCTATATATATGTCTATATATGTCTATATATATGTATATATATGTATATATATATGTATACATATGTATATATATGTATATATACGTATGTATATATATATATATGTATATATATGTGTGTGTGTGTCTATATATATAGGATTAGGTTCATATGAGAACCTGAGAACCCTTTAACCCTTCTATAGCCTTTGATTTAATATGTTAGAACCATTTTCGTATGGAGTACTAACCGATTCTGCGTGAGACTAGATCAAATAGCGTGGATTCTATTTGATTAGCGATCCAATCAGTGAGAACGACCACCTGATCGATCTAACGATTAAATAAACATTAAGAACGAGTTGGAATCGATCAGGAACAAACTATGAAGTTGGATGGACGAATTGGGACGCTCTGGACGGCTAGGGTATGATAGTATTCGAAGTGTTATGTTTTTTCATGAATTATGTGGTATTTATAGGTTTTCAGTATCCATTCGTACGACTGAACCATTAGCATGGTTCAGTCGTGCGACTGATTCATGCGTTTGGCTCATACGCACGACTGAAGGTTCAGTAGTGCGACTGAGTCAAACTTATGTCTCAGTCATACGACTGATCCAGTCTCCTAGTTTAGTCATGCGACTGGTCCATAAGTATGGTTCATTCGTGCATATAGTCCATAAGTATGGTCCATTAGCATGAATAACCACCCGACTAAGTTGAGCACATCTCTGAATCATTATTGACTCAGAACTATGTACAACAACCTCAAACCTATATATAATGTTCATAAATATGAGCAATACCAATTACAATAAAAATATGATATAAAAAAGACAATTACACATCAAAACACATATCATATTTCATTAAGCATTTGCATTACATATGTGTAGGAAATGAAAGACAATTACATTGAAGTACATAAACTAGGAACAGTGTATCAACAAACTCCCCCTTAGACCTAGTTTATCCTATTGTCTAAAATTTTTCACATGTTCTTGAAATTTCTTGTACTTCTCCTCTTTGGTGATTCCCGCGTGTATCTCAAACGCGAAGTAGAGTTGTATAACATGTTGGAATGGAGAGCTTGTATAATATTTTGCATGTCATAGAATAGTGGTCACTTGTACAATGTATAAATATCATCAGCTGACAAGTTAGTGAGCCACATTAGGTCAAATACCCTGATCGTCTTTATCTTACCTTCTCTATTCAAAACTATGACCGCTTCCTCGTAATACCACCATTTGCAGTGTGGAGTGAAGTCCTGAGGCATCTCCCGTAAAGAGATCTTAGACATCGTGCGTGGGGGACTCCACTTCAGCACCACCTTAGGCTTCCCAGTAATAGGGTCAAATTCAGTCTTATGAATGAACCTCTTAGGTTGTTGAGGTCTGAAGTTTACCCATTTGGTGTGGTATTCTTTCTTCAATGCCATCTCAAACCAGCCCAACATCTTCCTCGGGTTGGCATACAAAAGATCTAAACAAGCCAATCTATTCAGCTCAAAACTAGGGAGGGTCTTCAGATCATGTGGATATCTGAAGTACGCAATTCCCTTCTCCCGTTTCACAGATATACATCCAGATCCTCAAAATAAGCCCAACTAATGATCTTTCCTGACACCTTCTATGTCTCTTAACCCTGTACAATTTGGTGTAGGCGTTCAGCTTTGTAGGTTCACGTTATGCTTTCATCTCTATCAAACACACAACCCATTCAGCCTTCTTTAGATCAACATCAGCATCTGTAGCTTGGGCTTTATCTTCATCCTTTTCTTTTTCTTTCTCTTTCTCATCTAGCTTGCCAAAAGTATCACTACCAAATATTTCACCCAAGTCGGGGATAACATTGCCCTCAGGGTCAGTGTACTGAGAATAGTAGTCTGACGTGACATCCTCGATCTCTATCTCATCCACACCTTGTAGCTCCTTGTCACTAACAACATCTATTTCTGGAGCATCTTTGAGAAGCTCATCAGGATTTAGTCTGAACATATCAGCGAGGTGCTCATCTGTCAAGTCATGAATGATTTCTTCTTCCTTTGGAGTGTAACTCACAGACCGTCTCACGATCCCTTGCAAATCAAGAATCATAGTGAGTTGAGTCTTGATTTACTGAAGGGGAGCGACATCATAATCATCGGTTTGTTGAGTTTTATCTGTTCGATTACACAACCAACAATACACACATTAATCATTAAACAAGACATTAAACATAAATTTTCATTAATTACATTAACGTAATACACAATTCAAGAACAAAAGTTTCAAATACATAAACATTTTAAGCATTACTTTTGCCTTTGTCTTGTGACTCTTCAGCTTGAGGAGCTGAGGACGAGGCTCCCTGATCTTGATTTCTTTTGGTGCGCCTCTCTCTTGTTGATTGAGTCGAGGCTGATGCAGTTGCATCACCTGCTGGATCATCCTCCTCATCATCATCACCCCTTTTATCCTTTCCACTCCCTCTAGCTTCCTCCTCATCACCTTCTTCTTCTGATTCATTATCACTTGAATCATCATCATCATCTCCATCACCCTTAATCAGAGGCTCACCCTTCGTTCCCTTCAGTCTCAATATCATCTTTTTGTTCTTCTTCTCTAAATCCTCAATCCGTTTGGTAGATGCAAGCACTAGCTCATTTTGAGCTTGCAGGGCATTGTGAGCTCGAACTAAAGCTCTCTCATGATCTTCGTTCTTCTTAATAAGCTGGGAAATCTACTTGCCTTATGCTGCATTTACGGCCATTAGTTGGTTCAGCTGGTTGTCCCTCAGATCATAAGATGCCAACAGCTTTAGCACTAATCTATTTAGGCTGGCTAACTGCTCCTCTAACCCAACTGTAGGTAGAGTAGAGCTCTGTGGAGGTGGGAACTAGGAAGATGTGCCCACTTGGGGAATAGTAGGTGCAGTGGTGGATGTGGTGTGGATGGGAGTAGCAATAGGAATGGATTGTGGTGGAACTGTTTTAGGTGTGGTGGGTGAAATAGATATGGGTATATGATTGGTGGATGGTATGGTAGTGGTGGTGGCTGGGATGGAAGTGGTGGTAGTGGAGGAGGTAGTGGCAGTGGTGGTAGTATTAGTGACAGTGGCTGTGGTGGTGGAAGGACTGATCAGTACAATCCTATGCCTCTTGCCCTTCTTGCCATAGGGTTGGCTCATCCTTTTCCTCCTGGAACCCTTGGCAATCAGGGCTCTCCTTGAGCTCATCGGCTGGTCGGGTGTGTATGATGAATCTGTGACATCAGTGTCACCACCCTCAGTACCAGCGTTGGCATCCGCCAACCTCCTCTTTCCCTTTCTCTGTAGCTACAACCCTGCTACCTACTCTCCTGGTGAGAGGCTCATCCTTAAACTCATCATCGTCATCAATCAGAGAGTGCTGGTGGATGGCAGCTTGCTTAGATCCACTAGGTGCTAAAGCACTACTCTGTTGAGGTGGTAGAGGAATAGTAGACGTGTAAGTGGCTCGTGATTGGCTCGAGCCCTCCTCTCTACCACCTTGACCATGATCTTGGTCATCATCATCATCGTCATCGTCATCTGGGATCATGACAGGCTCAACATCCGAGTCGCTGTCATCATGCCGCCACTACTTTCTGGCTGGTACGAGATAATCAATGTCGGCCAGATGACCAAATAACCTCCTGACCGGGGGCTTCACCTGGTTACCCCGGTATACCTTCATCCTCCCCAAGGTAGTATCATCCATAACCTCTAACACTACTTCGTCGTCCTTAATCTTGGGCAGCGAGGGGAGCTTCTCGTCGATAATCATCTTGAGAAATCTAGGGTACATGCAAAAACCCTCCTTCCCCTTTGCCTCTATGTTCTCCCTCAAATAGCTGAAGAACGTCCTCAAAAAACTAAACGGGTGGTTCAGTACCAGTGCAACGAATGCATTCTGGATTTTTGATTACTCATCTTGTCAAATCCTTCTCTCCTAGATGCAATGCACTTGAGGATCATATGTGCCAAATACTTGAACTTCGGGCACATGTTGCTCTTGTTAAGCACGCCGGCATTGATGTTGCTGGCGTACTTGATCCTCAAGAAACAAACCCTTACTGTCAGGGGATGTAGCTTGGTTGGGTAGTCTCCATCCTCACCCAAGTCCAAGACTCTCCTAAAGTCGTCTTCCCCGATATCGATATCTAGTTTGAAGATAGAACTTCGGATCCTGTACGGTTTGACTGAGCGATCAACCACTGCATTCTCCTAGAATGCCTGCTGTAGGATCGATACGTGGTGCAGGGAGCAGAAACTGCTCTATAGATCATCGACCGTCGAAGGAAATCAATGATCCCAACAAACTCTGAAGCGTTCCGAGACGTAGGGTCGAGATAAGCACAAATATTATGCATAGTGCTCATCGTCTATCTGTCAGCCATTTTACTGTAACACAAGTAACAAACACGTTAGATCCATTCACAAGAGAGAACATTTGAGTTAGAACAGATTTTATCCAACTGGTTCAATCGTGTGATTGAATCGTAATTGAATCGTGCGTCTGGCTCCATCATGCGACTGAAGTTCATCCGTATATCCTTTCGCATATGAACTGTGCGAGTCCAAAATTTTGAATCATTGTCAAAACAGTCATTTACACCTCAAGATTGGATTCATTAGGCGCGCATGAACTCGATATTACACTTATTGTTTTTTAAATACATGTTTAGGTCCATTTAAGTGTTCTATTTTAGGGTTTTTTTGTCTCGGTTCATACTTTAAGTCATTCGGACATTTGGATTTTGTTAGCTTCCTCATTTGTCATGATTTCAATCTCACATTACCTGTAGGTGGGTCGTATATGGTTAGTGATGCGAAATCAGAGTCAGTCACAAAGAAAAATTTGAAAAGGGTGGCTTGGTAATCGGAGGTTTTTTAGAGCTGTTTGAAGTCAAGTGTAGGGCAACGACCGACTGAGCCCCTTTTTATACTGATTTGTGTTTCATTTGTGCGACTGGACCCATACGCATGATTCATTCGTGCGACTGAGGTTCAGTCGTACGACTGACTTAGACTCCTTCAGCCAGTCGTACGATTGGTTCATACTTGTGATCCAATCGTATAATTGACCCATACTCAAGGTCCAATCGTATAATTGACCAATACTCATGGTCTAATCATGTGATTGGCTCATACTCATGGTCCAATTGTGTGATTGGTTCATACTTATGGTCCAGTCGTGCGATTGGTCCATACTTATGATCCAATCGTGCGATTGGCCCATACATATGATCTTGACTTCATATGTCCCAACATTTCAAAAACTTAAATTTGATATATAACGTTATGACCATTGTTCATCTCAGACATGATCCTTTTATCCATCTGATCATCTCAGACGTGATCCTTTTAATTAAAACTGTTTGATCACCTCAGATGTGATCCTTTTAACTAAAAACTATTTTATCACCTCAGATGTGATCCTTTTAATTAAAACCGTTTGATCACCTCAGACGTGATCCTTTTACGTGAAAAACTTTGTGATCACCTCAGATGTGATCTTTTTAACATTTTACAAACAGGCTTTTATCAGATAATGTTCGGTTCAATTTGTGACATTCACAGATTTCATCTTGTTACATAGTCCGACATTGACTCGATACAAACATAACTAAAGCCAAGAAAAACTATAAACAAACTAAATTAAGACATCTTTTTGTATTTTCATTCGAGGTGGGTTAAAAACATTTTAACATTCCTTAAACAATTTCTCCCCCTGAGTAGAAGAGCTTCAAACATTTTCATCTTGTCTAGAAAGATTCTTATAGAATCATACAGACATAAATATAATCATTTGGGACCTTTTATATTTACGTAGATACAGAGAACGTTATATTTACCAATCACAGAGTCTTGTTCATTTAAGAGTCAGAAGCACTAATAGGAAATCATGGTAGAGCTGTTATGTAGCACACATTGATTTTGACCATCGAGGAAGGCTGCCACGATGATTTTCAGTATATTTGTCCACCTAAATCTATACACAGAGTTTTGACATACATTGGTGATTATATAGGTTTATTATTTCAACAAGTATTTGTGGATCCTACACTTATATGGTAATCAACTTTCCTCAGGAGATTTTTGAGCGGTCTACGGGTTTTTGACAAGAAGCAACTATTCTAAGAGCTTTCAAAGAGATGCCAAGCCTCAGGTCAGTGCCATAGAAGAAAAAAGGCGCAAACAATAATGAATTCTAGAATATTTAGATTGTGCTTATCCTCAGGTCAGTGCCATCGCACAGAAGAGGGGCACACCACCTATCTTCTTGTTAGAGCAATTTTATTTTACATATAACGCACCAACAACATTTGTCATTAGCTTGATTGCGTTTCACATTTTTTCATGCGCGTTGCTCCTTTTTTATGGTCGTCCGCACATATTTGTGGCGTTCATTTTGCTCTTCACCCCTTATTGGAAATAAATTGATTATGTTAACCAGGGATGAGATGGAAACCCACAGCCTGTTAAATGATTTAGTTTCAAATTTGTTCACCAATGAAGTCTACTAGTCTATTGTGTTGAATCTACCGACACATCATATAATGGACTAGCAATCCCTGGATCTACTTTCTCTATGTAACCACAGTAGCATACTAGCTTACTATCATTTTTCAACTCATAAGGCTTTGACTTCTCAGACTTATAATTTTTTGTAACTTTGAATATAACATTAGAGAACATTTAAATCGTTTTGGTGTCCCAAACAATTCGATGCCCATGTACTATCATTTTCCATAATCTTGAATAGATTTCACAGATTTGATGTCTTTGCTTTTCAGCTTATCTGCCCGCCCCCGTTTTTTTAAAGTAATTAAATACTAACTACTGAAACTAAAACTATTCTCCCCCTAAAATTCTAAAACCGAAAATCTTTTTGTGTTTTTGAAAATTTAAAGACAAAAAAATAAAATACAGAAAAATAAAATTAAAAAATAAAAACATAGAAACAGACTATGAACTTGATTCATCTGGAATCACATCATCTTGCTTTTTAACGCCAGTAACCTCTAATAGATAATGAAATCGAGGTTTATCAAAAGCTTTTGTGCAGAGATCGGCGCGTTAGAAATCCATGTTAATTTTAACAACATCGATTAATTGTTTTTCAAAACAGTCACGTATGAAGTGATATTTAATTCCGATGTGTTTAGTTTTGGGGTGTTGGACCAGATTTTTAGTGACAACAATATCAGCAAAATTGTCAACAAATATAGGGGTGCTAGAGAATTTCTAACCGTAGTCTCGCATTTGCTATTGAATCCAGATGATTTGTGAACAACAACTTACCGCAGCAACGTATTCAGCTTCACATGTTGACGGAGAAACAGACGTCTGCTTCTTACACTGCCAGGTGACTAATCGTCTTCCAAAGAACTGACATCCCGCAAATGTTAACTTATAATTCATCTTGCAACCACCATAATCTGAGTCACTATACGTAGTTAGCTCAAAGTCATCATCATAAGGATATCACAACCCAAGCATTGGAGTACCCTTCAGATAACGAAAAATCCTTTTTACCCCAATCTGATGATTTACTTTTGGTTTTGCCTGATATCTGGAACAGAGACACGCGGCGTACATAATATCAGGACGAGAAGCTGTGAGGTACATCAGAGATTCGATCATTCCTCGATACATAGTGGCATCTACCAGATCACCATTTTCGTCGGGTGCCACATCATGGTTCGTGGGAAGTGGAGTACCAGAAATTGTTGCATTCTCCATGTCGAACCGACCAAGGATATCTCCAACATATTTGGTCTGATGCAGGAAGATTTCATTTCATGTCTGATCTACCTATAAACCAAGAAAGAACTTCATCTCTCCTATGGCACTCATTTCAAACTTAGCTTTCATCACCGATTCGAATTCTTTACATAATGCTTCGTTTTTGGAACCGAAGATTATGTCATCCACGTATATCTGCACAATTAGTAAATCACCGTCTTTTTCCTTTATGAACAACGTGCAGTCAATTACACCTCTGCGAAATCCATGTTTTAGCAGATGAGTATAGAGTTTCTCATACCAGGCTCGAGGGGATTGATGGAGCCCTACAAAGCCTTGTCTAGTTTACAAACTTTATCCCGATGATAAGGATCCTCTAATTCTTCGGGTTGACTGACATAAACTGTTTCACGGATCTCACCATGAAGAAATGCACTTTTCAAATCCAATTGATATACTTTGATCTGCATAAAGGATGCATAGGCTAGGAAGATTCTAATTGCTTCCATCCTGACCACTGGTACAAACAATTCATTGTAGTCAATTCCTTTGACTTGCTTGAAC
Organism: Flaveria linearis; assembly: GCA_024085815.1. Lineage (NCBI taxonomy): Eukaryota > Viridiplantae > Streptophyta > Magnoliopsida > Asterales > Asteraceae > Flaveria > Flaveria linearis. Next base: position 83,062,419 of record CM044001.1, read on the forward strand.
CCTTGAACAACTAGCCTAGCCTTGTTTCTGATTATGACCCCTTGGTCATCCTTCTTACACCGAAGAACCCACTTAGTGCCAATCACTTTTGAACCTTTTGGTCTATCGACAAGTGTCCAGACACCTAACTTCTTAAACTGTAGGAGTTCTTCTTGCATGGCACCTACCCATGACTCATCCTTTAAGGCCTCATTTACATACTTGGGCTCAACTTAAGACGTAAAACATCGATATGCCCTATCGTGTATGTACCCCTTTTCCATGACCGCAACATAGTCAGCTGAGTAAAGCTGATTTCTTATCTGAACTCCCAAGAGAAGATGCCTGATGATGTTGTCTAGGGGATGATTCACATTAATCCTAATCTGGGAGTATTGGGAACTGCTACTTCATCATGTAGGTTTTGAATCACAGGATCAGTTTCTGTAGCTGTTGAAGGACTAGGTTCAGAAGTTCCAGTTACTTCATGATCACCTGCAGGTGTACTTTCAGCAGTGGGGACCTGTTCCTCCCAGTTCACATTAACTTCTTCATAATCATAGAAGGAATCACTTATCTCTAGCTCTCCCCTAAAGGGCTAGTAGTACCTTCTAATGGAGCCGAGGATGTCAAGTCTCAAGTAGGAGTGTTCAGAACATCATACATCATTTGAGTGGACACCTCATCATCAGAAGGGAAGAAGGTAGATTAAAGGATTTAAAAAATCCATCATAGTCAAAGAAGAAAGAAGGTCATTTTCCCGTAGGGGGTGGTGTATCTTTGTACATGAACTTTGCACCACACTTCTACCTGACTAGTTGAGTTACTATAAACCCTTTTGTCTGGTATACTGTAGCCAAGGAAGATACCTTCTTCTGCCTTCTCACAGAACTTCCCAGTCTGATTTTTCTTTAACAGCATGCAGGGTGTGCCAAATGGTTCCAAATACTCCAAGTTGGGTTTACGTTGCTGGAGCAACTCATAACAAGTTTTTGCATGACGTTTGACCACTAAGACTCGATTTAGAGTATAGCACGCATTAGCCACTGCCTCGTTCTAGAATTGAACTGACAATTTTGAGTCAGCTACCATTGTCCTTGCTGTTTCTATCAAGCTCCTATTTTTCCGTTCAGCAACTCCATTCATCTATGGAGTGTAGGCAAAAGAGAATTGATGAACAATCCCTTTCTCTCGACAGAATGCCTCTATCCACTGATTCTTGAATTCTGTCACGTTGTCTGAACGTATTTTCCTTACTTTTAGCTTGTAGAGTGACTCTATTACTTTTTGCTTGTAGAGTGACTCCAATGTGGTAACTAGATGTTTGAATGATTCAAATGTCTCTGACTTCACTTTCAGAAACATCACCTAAGAGAATCTTGAATAATCATCCGTTACCACAAAGCAGTACCAATCACCAGTAATGGTCTTTGTGCTGACAGGGCCAAACAGATCCATATGTAGAAGCTTAAGAGGAATTTCAATAGAATAAACTTTATTTGATATGTGAGACTTCTTTGTTAGTTTCCCTTTCTTGCATGCTACACAGAAGTCTAGGAGTTGGAAGTTCTTGACAGTAACTCCATCCACCAGATCATTTTGAACCAGATGATTCATATTCCTAGGATTGATGTGTCCCATTCTTCTATGTTAGGAAATTGAATCCCTCTCAGTTGCTTTGGACAAGAAACACCAAGCAGTAGACTCAGTTGTGGAGGCTTTTGAAAGGTTGAAGACATACAGGTTGTTATATCTTGAGGCTGACATTAGAACCTGCTCCACCTGAATAACATACTCCGTCTTAAGTATGTAACACTTCTTATTGTCAAATACGACCTTAAAGCCCTTATCACAAATTTGGGAGACAGAAATCAAGTTGTTTTGCAATTGCTGAACGTAGTTTACCTTGTTGAACTTTACCTTCTCGTTTCCCACTTTGCCTTGAGCGGTGATATATCCTCCTTTGTTTCCTGCGAAGGATACATGTCCCCGTTTAATTTGCTTGACGTTGAAAAAGAGAGATGAATTCCCGGTCATGTGCCTGGAAGCCTTACTGTCAATAATTCAGGTATTAGTGATAACGCTGTAGCGGACAACCTGCACAAAGAATGGAAATGATTAGTTCAGGTTAGGGACCTAAGCCTTTACTTGCATAGGCTTCCCAGAGATATCACATATCATGAACTCAACCCACTGACCTTCAGAGGACGAGGACACATCTTTCTTCTTCTTGTCCTCATTATCAGACACGTTACTTGATTTTTCTTTCTATAAACCAGTTTTGTGCAAGGCCTGTTTGTGGTAAACAGACGACTGGCTTATGGTATAAACTTTTGGTTCACTAATAGTCCTAGGTTTAACCTTAGGTAACATAGCTTTGCTTTGAGCTTGTCTGTATGGACTTTGGTATCTTGGAGGAGTATTAGATCTATTTTTGAAAAATCTTTGTTTTTCATAAAAAAGGTCAATTTTTTAGGTGTCTGATAATGAGGATAATTTGGAGAAATATGTCCTCGTTTTCCACAACTATAGCAGGATCTCCCTTCGATAGGTTAGGGAGAACTTCTGTGAGGGGTTGAGTATGGTCGGGAGCTGGTCTGTTTCTCGTCCTTCTTAGATGCTTCGCCTTCTTTAACAAACTTAATTGTTTTGACATTTTGAACACCTTTTTCTTTCTTTTTATCAGGACTTTGATGATTAACACGTTTAGGGTTTGTTGGTTTAGAATTTCTATGTTCTGATGTAGATGTTTATGAACACGACCCAACATTATCCTTTTCAACTTTATCGCACAAATCATTTATAAGCACCTTATCTTTCAATCCCGAAGTAGTAGCCTTAATCACTGACCAGAGGAGTAGTCACCACATGATCCTTAACTGAGTTATTATTTATTGGTCTACATTTAGTATTTAAAAGGATTTCTTGTGATGGCGGTACTACATTATATCCCTGACCTTCCCCACCGTTACGTTCTTTCACTAAGTTCTGAACCATGTGAGAGGAACTTGCTAAACTATGCAGTTTTTGATTTAAAGATTCAACTTCGACTTGCAACACTGCTTTTTCCTTTTTAGTTTCCTCTAAAGTAGTTAGATAGAACTTAACATCATTTGATTGATTTAGGGAAACAACATCGGTTTCCCTTAGTTGTTTCCCTAGCAGTTCTCTCATTTCTTTAAAACTATACTCATTTTGCTTTAAAACTATACTCATTTTGTTTTAAAACATGGTTTGTTTCAGTGCACAGTTTTAAATCATTTACCAGATTATCATTGTGTTCTAATAACCTAGAAAATTTTAAGTCGATACTTTCTCTAAATTTATCACATTCATCACAAACATGTTTATCAAACAATTAATCTTTTGAGTATACCTGTGTAGAACTAGACGCGTCAGCCATAAGTGCAGATTCAGACTATTTGATAACTGGAGATTCTGAGTTTGCAGCACTCAACTCTTCTTCAACAAGATGATCTACCACATCCATAGCTTCTTCAATCTCTGAACGTGCGTGCTCAGTGATGATGTCTCCCTCACTTGTAGATCCATCATCCAAATCATCAACTAAAGCTATAATTGATTCTCCCTCAGATACAAATCGGAAGGACCAGTCTTGTCCTTCATCGCCCTGAGCGACCATAGCTTTTAACTCTTTACTTGATGATGCCCCAATCTTTTCATTTTCTTAACGGTTGATCGAAGGAAAATGGTTGCCGTTACCAGTCTTCTCCGGCTTTACACATTCACGTTTAAAGTGCCCCTTTCCCCACAGTTGCAGCAAGTGACCTTGGTTTTATCAAACCCAAACGTAATGTCTTTAGTGGCAACCAAGTTCTGCCCCATCTTCTTAACAAACTTTTTGGCTCTCCTAACTGGACTAGCCAAAGCCCATATTATATCCATACGCTCCAACTCAGTCTCATCCACCTACTCGTAGTCCTCGTCAGCAAGCTGACAATTTCCAATCTTCCTTGCGACTAACCCATCATAAGAATGAACCACTGCAGCTAGAAGATCCATGTGCTCTTTGGCAACTTCCACAGTAACATTTCCGAGATTCTCGGTCTTCAGCTTAGTTAGGTTGGAATCGAAAACAATGTATTAGGTTCCAGATGAACCTGACGCTTCGCTTCCCGAGGAACTGCTTTAGGAAGGAACAGAAGAATTAGACACAAACGCCGTTTGAAGCAGTGCGCCTGATGAAGCTGGAGTAGGAACAAAATTGTACAGTGAAGGATTCTGAGCGTAGGATCCTTTCTTAGACTTGTATTTCAGTTGTAGCTCTTCCTCCTTAACTTCAAGATGAAATCATTTATGTCTAAAGTAGCAAGAGTGTCATTTTGTCTCAGATTAGACATAAATGGATCCCATTTGTCTGGCAGACCATCAACAAAACTTGAAACTTTGTCTTCCATAGATGTAGTCATACCATAAGTATGCAGTTCACTCATCAAATGATAAAACCGATTAATGATATCATCTAAGCTCTCATTTCCTATTGGTGAGAAATTATCAAATTTCTTTTTGAGAGCTTTAGCCTTCAGTGCCTTCAAGGTTGCATTACCATCATATCTCTTTTCTAAAGCCTCTCATAACTTCTTCGACTGCTTGTTCTCCGAGAATTGATGGAATATATCCTTAGGTATCGACTGAGTCAACAGTGCATACGCTTTCTTTTCAGCGTTATGTAGAACCTTCTGAGCTTCATTCATACCCCCAGAGTCAACTTCACCCATTTGCACTGACTGGTACAGTATAACCAGTCTCTATAGATGTCCAAAGATTAGGGTCAACACCATTCAAATAGATCTCAAACCGTTGCTTCCGCAGCAGGTACTCATCCAACGTCAACAACTTCGACAGTTTATTGTGATTCCCTATCTCATTTTCTAGAAGAAGAAGATTCTGGATACGCGAGTCTTTTCCGGCATTGAACGCAGCAAACTGGTCTTCCATGGCTTAAAACTTGAAAAACTTGAGACAAGACAGATTCAATAGTGCGATTGAGCAAGGCAACTGGGTCAATCGTACGATTGAAGGATGCGAATGAAATCAATCGTGCGATTTGATTCAGTGGCACGAATGAAGAGGACGATTAAGGTCAACCGACTAGAATAGCTTAACCGTGTGAATGAGCTATGCGACTGAGTCCAGTCGTGCGATTGGAATATTGAATGGGATTCAGTCATACGATTGATCTAATCGTGCGTCTGAGCCTGGTGTGATTGGAAAAAGTCGAATTTTGAACACTTTGACACAAAATACGAATTTTTTAGGTACCCTAATCTGTCGTATGATGAAACGTCGAAACTTTAACTCATGCACTCGTCAAAAAGACGTTTTGAAGAAAAAAATGAATCTTTTGATTTAAAACGTTAATTTTAACACCAAAACTAATCGAATCCACGCAAAATCACAAGCCAAAGCTTTGATACCACTTGTTAGGACCGTTTTCGTATGGAGTACTAACTGATTCTGCATGAGACTAGATCAAATAGCGCAGAATTCTATTTGATTGGCAATCCAATCAGTGAGAATGACAACCTGCTCGATCTAACGATTAAAGAAACGTTAAGAACGAGTTGGAATCTATCAGGAACGAACTATAAAGTTGGATGGACGAACTGGAACGCTCTGGACGGCTAGGGTATGATAGTATTCGAAGTTTTTTCAAGAATTATGTGGTATTTATAGGTTTTCAGTATACATTCGTACGACTGAACCATTAGCATGGTTCAGTCGTGCGACTGACTCATGCGTTTGGCTCATACGCACGACTGAAGGTTTAGTCGTGTGACTGAGTCAAACTTACGTCTCAGTCATATGACTGATCCAGTCTCCTGGTTCAGTCGTGCGACTGGTCCATAAGTATGGTTCATTCGTGCGTATAGTCCATAAGTATGGTCCATTAGCATGAATAACCACCAAACTAAGTTGAACACATTTCTGAATCATTATTGACTCAGAACTATGTACAACAACTTCAAACCTATATATAATGTTCATAAATATAAGTAATACCAATTACAATAAGAATATGACACAAACAAAGACAATTAAACATCAAAACGTATATCATATTATATTAAGCATTTGCATTACATATGTGTAAGAATTGAAAGACATTTACATTGAAGTACATAAACTAGGAACATTGTATCAACATAATATAAAAAATTCTTGATACCAAATCAATGGTCATGATCCAATAAGGGCATTTAGGTAATTTGACTTTTTTTACTTTATGTTTGTTGTCAGATTCTCTTTTTTAAAAACTACAACCACAACCACAAATAAAATATCAAAATCTATGTCAAATCCTCATCTAGATCTATCTTAACAATCACTTAAGCGGTTTCAAAGAACTTAATCGGATTTGAAGTGGAAGATGGCGGTCAACACCGCCTGAACAACAACCACCACCTTCATCGACCACCTGCCACTCCAACAACAGTCGCCCTACCAGTGGGTGGCCGTGACACTCATTACACACCAAATCGACCACCTTATAGGTCATCATCACCATCGAAGCCTTTAGGTTACCGTTGCTATGTAGAATCTCGGTTCAAAACAAGAAGAACACATGTTTTGTGGGTGAAATCAGAAGTCTTAGTCCACAACAACCGCCCTTCTGTCCAAATCACACTCGTCGAAAAATGATGTCAACGAGGTGAAATCGGTAGAGCACAAGTGTTAGATCTAGGAATAATAGGTCTAGATCAATTTGTATAGGCTTAGAACTTTAATCAATTCTTGTAATAAATGATTGTAACTGATTATCAGTATATATATATATGTATGTATTGAGTATATAGGTTAACCCATATAATCTGCGTTGCTTTTTGTATGATGACAGGCGCAAACATTATACTTGATTGATTTTTGAAATCGGCTAAGTGTAAGAAACATCTATGGATGAACATTTGTGTTCTTCCGTAGATGTGTTTCTTACAATACCAAGCATCCAAAAATTTTCTACGGATGAACATCAGTATCCAGTGATGGAATCACCAAAAGATGAAGTGCAGACTATTGCGGAAGAACAAGTTCTTGCGGAAGACGAAGTTCCTACGGAAGAGTAAAAGTTCCTACGAAAGACAAAGCTTCCACGGAAGACGAAGACACTTGTATGAAATTGTCAAAATTCAACAATCAACAAATCAACGTTAATTTCAAATCCCAAGAGATCCGGTGTTTCCTTAACAGACTCAAAGATGTCTATAAATATGAGTCCTAGGTTTCACATCTCGGTAACACATTTTTTTAGCAATATTACGGCTGTCGACCATCACATCATTGTGCAACCCTAGCCGCGGTCTCATCAACAATACATCAATTCGATTGAAGAAATCATTGTTCATAGTTTTTATAATTATTCTTTTTGTAATCATTACTCAATATTAATGAAATACATTTGAATCAATTATTGTGTTCGTATTTACGGTGTCATTGTGATTGTGTTCTTCAATTAACAATTAACACAATTAAACAACAATTAATGATTATTCCGTGATCATTAACTTGTCTTTGTTTTAATATTGATAATTACTGAATTGAGATCCTTGGATTCACAGGTGGTATCAGAACCAAGTGCTCATTGATTTAGATCTATTGATCTATCAGTATTAAAATTGTTTAATTGCCTTTTAAACAACTAATTCAGTGACTTATCACTCAGCAAGCATTATCTCGTTGCTTGATTGATTTAGATCTATATTCACATCAATTGAATACTAGATCTGAGTCTTTGATAGATTTGGACTAGATCAGAGTTAAATTCATAATATTTATTAAACAAAAATGAGTACTTTTGGTGGATCATATCAACCACCAAAGTTGAAAACAAAAGCTGATTTTAAATCCTGGAAAATCAAGTTCAGGAATAAAGTGAACTACACTGATTCTGACTTATGGGAATCCATCATTGAAGGTCCTTATATTCCACCCACTCTTGGGCCGGATTATAATGATAAGAATCAACCAATCAACACCAAAGATCTATCACCCGATGATGTCAAAAAGGTCAAAGTTGATATTAAAGCATACTATTTGCTAAGTATGGCTTTGCCTGAAGATATATTAATCAGGTGTGAAAACTACAAAACAGCAAATTCCTTATGGAAGATACTTCATACTCTCTGTGAAGGGAGTGATGAGATTAGAAGCATCAGGAAAGACACCCTTAGATCACAATATGAAACCTTTTATCATATTGAGGGTGAATTAATTCCTCAACAACTCCACAGATTCATGCAACTTGTTACTGAGATGAATATCTTGGAGTTGAAGTATACTACTGAGGAACTAAACAAGAAGATGCTCCATACTTTGCCTAAAAGTTGGAAGCAGACTGTGTCCATGTTCAAGAACACCTTAGATCTCAAGACAACTGGTCTAAACACACTGGTTGCCAGAGTAGAGGCTCTTGAAATGGATGAAAAATCAAGAAACAAGAGTGTGCGAACTCATGTCTCACCTTATCACTTCAAAGAAACAAAAAATGCTGGAAGTGCATTTATTTCAAACAATGATAGTGATAATGTAACATCCAGTTTCTAAATCCGGAGTTGTAATTATATTATAGTTATGATTAATCAACTAAGTTGAGTTTGTTTGATTGTTTAAGTGTTCAGTCGCATGACTTATATGCGAATGAACTTCAGTCGCACCCCTTACGTGCAATTGAGACTCAGTCGTACGAATAGTAGGCATATGAGCTTCAATCGCACGATTCAGTCAATGCGAATGGTTCAGTCGTGCAACTGGGTGTAGGGCGGTTATGATGCACATGTGAATAAGCAAGGCGGTGAAAGGAGATGAAAAGCAGATTTCTATCTGCATCTACTTCATTCCCTTGCTCTCTTTACACCCAAACACCCCTGCTCTTGCCAATCGACTAGGCTAAACTCCGTTTTGGTAAGTTTTGAACATTACGGATCAATCCAGGGATGTTATAAGCTGTGTAAATGGTTGAATTTGATCCAACAACGTGTTTTAAATCATTGAATTGGTCTGGTTCACTTCTAAATTAAAATCCGGGAATTCGAATCCAAGTTTTTGTGTAGTTTTGATGAAATAATGGTCCGAAACCATTGTAAATGATGTGTATATGATCTGTTTTGAATGTGACATGATTTGGATGGTTAAAACTCAAATTTTGAGGGAGTTTGGATAAAAAACGTCAAGAACACAGCTGTTGATCCGTTTCAGACGAATGGGCTCAGTCGCATGCCTCAGTCGTGCGACTGAGAGTCTAGTCGTGCGACTAAATGCGAATGGAGGTTCAGTCGTACGATTGGGAACCCAGTCGCCTGGTTAGAAGGCCGAATGAAGATGAGTGAACACTGGGTACGAATGAGAACTCAGTCGTGCGAATGAGTGGCTAGTCGTACGGCTGAAGGTTCAGTCGCATGGTTCATCCGCATAAGTCCAATCGTGTGGGTGCTCATTTGCATAAGTGTTCAATCGCATGAGGGCCCTGTTTGAGAATAAGTTTGCTGAATCAAATTTTATTGCTTTAGATATACCTTGATTAGAGGAAGGACTAGTTACCTTGTGTACGTGGATTGTGTAGACTGTGGTGAGGAAGTTGATAAGGTGAGTTCTAAGCCCTTTTCAAATGTTTGGTTTTAACATTCGGGCTAGCACACATATAATGATAAATGAATTGAATGTTTAGTACCTGAAATGTTTTAGCACCTGAAATGTGATAGTAATGTTATAAGTTTCTAACAGTTTGTAAAGCTGTTAAGGGAAAAATGGGGGTAATGAATGATTATCTGAACATTGTTAATCATTACGTGATGGTAATGATTGCAATGGGTCAGAAAGAGTGTAACGTATGGTTATCTGAACATTATTAATCGTTACGTGATGGTGATGATTCCAATGGGTCAGATAGGGATAAAGAATGGGCATTTAAACATTACGAATCATTACGTGATGGTGATGATTCCAATGGGTCAGATGGGGGTGTAATGATTAATAAAAATGTGTTAAAACTGGTGCTAAAAGAAAGAACTGCGTGGTGTGTAAATGAATGTAGTAATTTTGGCAATAAGTAAAAGAGACGTTTTTGAAATGGTAATGTGATGTAAATCTTAACAGGCCAGCTAGGGTAAGATGCCTGGGTGTATAAACTGTACAGTTTGGTAGGAGTGATGACGATCACTCAGCTTTGTGAACATCTTGTAGTGACGACCCTAGATGATTAATTGGCATCCTACTGGATGAGAGATAGAAACTTCAGTTGCTGGATGTGGGCAAACTGATAGTTTCTGGATGAGAGATAGTAACTTCAGTTTCTGGATGTGGGAAACTGATAGTTACTGGGTATGGGAAACTTCAGTTGCTGGATGTGGGCAACTGACAGTTTCTGACAGTTTCTGGATATGGGAAACCGAAAAGTTGCTGGATGTGGGCAACTGACGTCCGGTGGGACAAGTCCGGTGGGACTAAATAATGATAAAAGTTAATTTTATAATATTGCCAATATAAATATGACTTTTGTGTGTGTAAAGGTACTGTTAATGTTTTAATGAAAATTTAGAACTCACCAGTTTATCTGATGTTTTGAGTATGTTGTGTGTGCTAGGTAAGGAGGGATCCTCTAATAATAGAGGAAAGCAAGTATGAGCTGAACGAGAATGCTATCCCGAAGTAGCTGCTGGCATAGGATATAGGACCTGTTAATAATGTAAATAGGGCAATGTATAATTAAATACAAATATATATAAAATATTTTAAGAGTTAGGTTAATATATAATGTGATTTAAGTCTTCCGCTGTAAGTTGAAAGCTCTGATTTGTGTGTTAAAGTATTAATCCAACTGTGTGACGTGCCTCCGGGGCCCTGCCGGGTTTAGGGTGTCACAGGTTGGTATCAGAGCAGTAGTTAAAGGGATCTAGTGTTATAATAACTAGACTTTAACTAGAAAATAGATATGCCAGCAGGGATAGCTAGATAGAATAGTTTATTAAAACAAGAGAAGGTGATGAGACTATCATGAGAAGGAATAACAAGAATAGTAAAAGTAAAGCAAACAATTAATAGTACTTGGCCAACATTATTAATAATTTACTTTACTTATAGTATTCTGGTTATATACTTACATGTGAGTACCAAATAAACCTGATCTCATTTTAATAGGTTAATGCTAATAGGGAGAGTGAAAGAATGCAACGTGGAACCTTAGGAAGAAATGTTGATGAGAGCACAGAGGTGCTTAGTATGACGAGACAGCAATTTCGTGATGCAATTGCTGAGGAGGTTCGTAAAGCCTTGAATGTAGCTAGACCTGATGAGAATAGAAATGTTGATAAAACTGAGAGGTCTAGTGAGAAAAAGGGAGTTACGTATAGTCAGTTTAAAGAATGTAATCCTCCACGATTTTCTAGGGCTATGGATGTGGTAGCCACGTATAAATGGCTTCGTGAAATGGAAGCCGTGATCAAGTTGAGTGAGTGTAAGGAGGATCAGAAGGTAAAGTTTACAGCCCACTCTTTTGTAGGCGAGGCTTTGTATTGGTGGGATACGATTATCCAAACGTTTGGCGAGGAGGTTACTGACAAAACGTTATGGCCTGAATTTAGAAAGTTAGTATCGGATAAGTTTTGTCCGAAGGGTGAGATAGATCGAATAGAGATGAGTTTCCTGCAGTTTCAGGCAGGTAATATGTCCCATAGGGAATACACGTCTAAGTTTGAAGAGATGGCGCGATTGGTGCCTCATTTGGTGGTTCCTGAAGAGAAGAAAATCTTGAGGTACACTCAAGGGTTGCCTCAGGAAGTTAGAAAATTGGTCAGATCATCTGCTCCGAGTAGTTATCAGTTGACGGTAAACTTAGCTGCAGATATGTATCAAGAAGTTTATGGTAGTAATGTTGCTCCCGACGAAAATAAAAGGAAACGTGAAGAACCTGCAGCGCAGAGAAGATTTGAGAATCAAAGTTTTCAGAAGAAGGGTAAGTTTGGAAGGGGCCAATTCCAAAAGAATGTTAGAAAGGAGCTGCCATGTTGCGGGAAATGTGGTAAGCTACATCAGGGTGAATGTATGATTGGTAGTAGGGCTTGTTTTAGATGTGGAAAAATGGGACATTATGCTAATGAATGTAGTGAAGGTCCTCGTAGATGTTATGAGTGTGGAGAAATGGGGCATATTCGAAGTGAATGTCCAAAGTTGGTAGTTAGGAAGCCTGAACCGGTTAGATCGATGAGAGGGTCAGGAGAAGGGTCGAGTGTGACGAAGGGGCGAGCATATTCTATGTCAGCCAGTGAAGCTAAAACTTTGCCAGATGTAGTTTCAGGTACGTTCCTAGTTAATGGGATTCCAGCTAACGTGTTATTTGATTCTGGTTCAAGTGGAAGTTTCGTATCTGTTGACTTTGTCCTATGCTTGCGTGTGAAATTCGACCATTAGAGGTAGCTTTCGTAGTTGAAACTGCTAATGATAGGTCTGTGATAATTAGAAGTATAATTGATGGTTGCTTTATTGAACTAGAAGGATATAGATTGCCTGTTAAACTATATCCAATGGTGTTAGGAGGGTTTGATGTAGTTTTGGGTATGGATTGGTTGGTGAACCATGAAGCCCATATTGTATGTAATAAGAAGCTAATTCAGTTAAAAGCACCGGATGGGAAAATGATTAATGTATATGGTGATAGAGAAGAGTCAACTGTGAAAATAATATCTATGATGAAAGCTAATAAGTTAATGAGCCGCGGGCGTGCATCTTATTTAGTATATGTAATTGATTCTCGAAAGCCTATAAGAAAAATAGAGGATATTCCTGTGGTCAGAGATTTTGTAGATGTGTTTCCAGAAGAATTACCGGGTATTCCTCCAGATCGTGAAGTTGAGTTTAGAATTGATTTGGTTCCGGGTGCTAAGCCAGTTGCCAAGTCACCTTATAGACTAGCTCCATCGGAATTGAAGGAATTAATGAAGCAGATTGAAGATTTGCTAGAAAGAGGTTTCATCAGACCCAGCTCTTCCCCGTGGGGTGCTCCAGTATTATTTGTGAAGAAGAAAGATGGGAGTATGCGTATGTGTATTGATTACCGAGAGTTAAATAAGTTAACAATAAAGAATAAGTATCCACTCCCACGAATAGATGATTTATTTGATTAGTTACAGGGAGCCAGTTGGTTTTCTAAGATAGATCTCCATTTAGGTTATCATCAGCTGAAAGTTAAAGAAGAATATATACCTAAGACAGCGTTTCGTACACGTTATGGTCATTATGAATTTTTGGTTATGTCTTTTGGGTTGACGAATGCACCTGCTGCTTTTATGGATTTGATGAATAGAGTATGCAAGCCAATGTTAGATCGATCAGTAATTGTGTTTATTGATGATATACTGATCTATTCAAAGAATGAGGGAGATCACGCCTGCCATCTTCGTGAAGTGTTAGAAAGGTTGAGAAAAAAAAAGCTTTATGCAAAATTTTCTAAGTGTGAGTTTTGGTTGCGGGAAGTACAGTTTTTAGGACATGTGATCAATGCAGAAGGTATTTTAGTAGATCCTGCCAAAATTGAAACAGTAACGAAGTGGAGTCCTCCAAAGACGCCATCTGAAATCCGCAGTTTCTTGGGTCTGGCTGGTTATTATAGAAGATTTATTCAGGATTTTTCCAAAATAGCATCCCCGTTAACGAAGCTGACAAGAAAGAATGAAGAATACGTGTGGGGACCAGAACAAGAAAATGCATTTCAAGAATTGAAGCAGAAATTAACCCAATCACCTGTGTTGTCATTGCCAGATGGAAATGAAGATTTGGTGATTTATTCAGATGCTTCGTATCAAGGTTTAGGATGTGTATTGATGCAGAAGGGACGAGTGATAGCTTATGCTTCCAGACAGTTGAAAGAACATGAAAAGAATTATTCGACGCATGATCTGGAATTGGCAGCGGTGGTGTTTGCCTTGAAGATATGGAGGCATTACTTATATGGGACGAAATGTACGATTTATACAGACCATAAGAGTTTGAAATATTTCTTCGATCAGAAAGAATTAAACATGCGCCAGCGGAGATGGTTAGAATTGGTGAAAGATTATGATTGTGAAATACTTTACCATCCTGGTAAAGCAAATATGGTTGCTGACGCATGAAGCAGAAAGAATGAACACCCTCCGATTCGAGTTAAGTCATATAAGTTGGTGATAACTCCAGATTTTATGCATCAGTTACGAGAAGCTCAATTAGAAGCATTAAAGGAAGAGAACGTGAAGCTTGAACGAATGAAGGGTCAAACAAAGGATCTGGAAGAAAATAGTTTTAGAGTTAAGACGAAATGTGGTCGGATGTGGGTTCCAATTAAGATGAGAGAGTTGGTGCTAGATGAAGCCCATAAATCCAGATATTCTGTACATCCTTGTGCTAATAAGATGTATAAAGATTTAAAACAAGAATATTGGTGGCCCGGTATGAAGTTTAATGTGATGCAATATGTGAATAGGTGTTTGACGTGTCTTCAGGTCAAAGCTGAGTATCAAAAGCCATATGGTAAGCTTCAACCCTTAGAGATCCCGAAATGGAAGTGGGAAGAGTTGACAATGGATTTTATAACTAAACTTCCGCGTACAGCTAAAGGTTATGATACCATTTGGGTCATAGTAGATAGATTGACACGTAGCGGGCACTTCTTACCAATCAAAGAGACGTATAACTCTGAGAAGTTAGCATAACTGTTTATTCGAGAGGTTATTGCTCGACACGGGGTACCGTTATCTATTGTGTCGGATAGAGATAAACGTTTCACTTCGAGATTTTGGAGAAAGTTTCATGGAGATATGGGTACTCGTTTGTTACACAGCACGTCTTTTCACCCAGAAACTGATGGGTTGACTGAAAGGACTATCCAAACAGTTGAAGACATGTTACGAGCTTGTGTTATAGATTTCGGTGGTAGCTGGGAGAGTCATCTGCCATTAGTTGAATTCTCCTACAATAACAGTTATCATTCTACGATTGGGAGAGCCCTTATGAGATGTTATATGGCAGAAAGTGTAGGAGTCCGATATGTTGGGGTGAAGTTGGGCAGAAAGAGTTGGGTAGTCTGGAAATTGTACAGGCTACGAATGAGAAACTAGATCAGATCAAAGCTCGGTTTAAAGCGGCTCAGGATCGACAAAAGTCCTATTAAGATAGAAGACGAAGACATATAGAGTTTGGAGTAGGAGATAGAGTTATGTTGAAACTATCTCCTTGGAAGGGAATTATCAGATTCGGAAAGAGGGGAAAGTTGAGTCCTCGTTTTATAGGACCGTTTAGAATTATAGAACGGATTGGGGAAGTGGCCTATAAACTAGAATTACCCGATCAGTTGCAAGGAATCCACCCAACCTTTCACATGTCACAGTTGCGCAAATGTTTAGCCGATGAAAGTGCATATGTACCTTTAGATGATATAGAGGTGGATGATAAGTTGAATTATGTTGAGAAACCTACTGCTATAGTAGACAGAAAGATTAAGAAATTGAGGAATAAAACCATTGAGTTAGTTAAAGTACAATGGTCAAATAGAAAGGGGTCTGATTTCACCTGGGAATCAGAAGATGAGATGAGAAGAGATTATCCCCAATTGTTTGAATAGTCGGTTTCGGGGACGAAACCTATTTAAGGGGGAGAGAGTTGTAACATCCGGCTTCTAAATCCGGACTTGTAATTATATTATAGTTATGATTAATCAACTAAGTTGAGTTTGTTTGATTGTTTAAGTGTTCAGTCGCATGACTTATATGCGAATGAACTTCAGTCGCACCCCTTACGTGCGATTGAGACTCAGTCGTACGAATAGTAGGCGTATGAGCTTCAATCGCACGATTCAGTCAATGCGAATGGTTCAGTCGTGCGACTGGGTGTAGGGCGGTTATGATGCACATGTGAATAAGTAAGGCAGTGAAAGGAGATGAAAAGCAGATTTCTATCTGCATCTACTTCATTCCCCTGTTCTCTTTACACCCAAACAACCCTGCTCTTGCCAATCGACTAGGCTAAACTCCGTTTTGGTAAGTTTTGAACATTACGGATCAATCCAGGGATGTTATAAGCTGTGTAAATGGTTGAATTTGATCCAACAACGTGTTTTAAATCATTGAATTGGTCTGGTTCATTTCTAAATTAAAATCCGGGAATTCGGATCCAAGAACACAGCTGTGTAGTTTTGATGAAATAATGGTCTGAAACCATTATAAATGATGTGTATATGATCTATTTTGAATATGACATGATTTGGATGGTTAAAACTCAAATTTTGAGGGAGTTTGGATCAAAAACGTCAAGAACACAACTGCTGATCCGTTTCAGACGAATGGGCTCAGTCGCATGCCTTAGTCGTGCAAGTGAGAGTCTAGTCGTGCGACTGAATGCGAATGGAGGTTCAATCGTACAATTGGGAACCCAGTCGCCTGGTTAGAAGGCCGAATGAAGACGAGTGAACACTGGGTACGAATGAGAAGTCAGTCGTGCGAATGAGTGGCTAGTCGTACGGCTGAAGGTTCAGTCGCTTGGTTCATCCGCATAAGTCCAATCATGTGGGTGCTCATTCGCATAAGTGTTCAATCGCATGAGGGCCCTGTTTGAGAATAAGTTTGCTGAATCAAGGTTTATTGCTTTAGATATACCTTGATTAGAGGAAGGACTAGTTACCTTGTGTACGTGGATTGTGTAGACTGTGGTGAGGAAGTTGATAAGGTGAGTTCTAAGCCCTTTTCAAATGTTTGGTTTTAACATTCGGGCTAGCACACATACAATGATAAATGAATTGAATGTTTAGTACCTGAAATGTTTTAGCACCTGAAATGTGATAGTAATGTTTATAAGTTTCTAACAGTTTGTAAAGCTGTTAAGGGAAAAATGGGGGTAATGAATGATTATCTGAATATTGTTAATCATTACGTGATGGTAATGATTACAATGGGTCAGAAAGAGTGTAACGTATGGTTATCTGAACATTATTAATCATTACGTGATGGTGATGATTCCAATGGGTCAGATAGGGATAAAGAATGGGCATTTAAACATTGCGAATCATTATGTGATGGTGATGATTCCAATAGGTCAGATAGGGGTGTAATGATTAATAAAAATGTGTTAAAACTGGTGCTAAAAGAAAGAAATGCGTGGTGTGTAAATGAATGTAGTAATTTTGGCAATAAGTAAAAGAGACGTTTTTGAAATGGTAATGTGATGTAAATCTCAATAGGCCAGCTAGGGTAAGATGCCTAGGTGTATAAACTGTACAGTTTGGTAGGAGTGATGACGATCACTCAGCTTTGTGAACATCTTGTGGTGACGACCCTAGATGATTAATTGGCATCCTACTGGATGAGAAATAGAAACTTCAGTTGCTGGATGTGGGCAAACTAATAGTTTCTGGATGAGAGATAGTAACTTCAGTTTCTGGATGTGGGAAACTGATAGTTACTGGGTATGGAAAACTTCAGTTGCTGGATGTGGGCAACTGACAGTTTCTGACAGTTTCTGGATATGGGAAACCGAAAAGTTGCTGGATGTGGGCAACTGACGTCCGGTGGGACAAGTCCGGTGGGACTAAATAATGATAAAAGTTGATTTTATAATATTGCCAATATAAATGACTTTTGTGTGTGTAAAGGTATTGTTAATGTTTTAATAAAAATTTAGAACTCACCAGTTTATCTGATGTTTTGAGTATGTTGTGTGTGCTAGGTAAGGAGGGATCCTCTAATAATAGAGGAAATCAAGTATGAGCTGAACGAGGATGCTATCCCGAAGTAGCTGCTGGCATAGGATATAGGACCTGTTAATAATGTAAATAGGGCAATGTATAATTAAATACAAATATATGTAAAATGTTTTAAGAGTTGGGTTAATATATAATGTGATTTAAGTCTTCCGATGTAAGTTGAAAGCTCTGATTTGTGTGTTAAAGTATTAATCCAACTGTGTGACGTGCCTCCGGTGCCCTGCCGGGTTTAGGGTGTCACAGATAACTCTTATGCTTTGAGTGATGATGAAGAGGAAGTCAGTTTCTATGCTTCTAAACCCTCAAAGAAATCAACTCAATGTAAAAATCAAAAGGATAAAGGAAGACCTGCTGACAGAAGAGATACAACTGCAGCCACAACAAAGTCTTCACAACAAAACAATCAGTCAGAACCAATCACTGTGATATTGGATTCTGAAGAACAAAAAGCAGCATTTTCAGCTTTTAGTTCTAGTTTTCAAGCCTACCTGGGAAGCTCTCTAACTTCAGCAAATATCTGCCAGCAAGACTTGGAAGAACTACATCCTGATGTAGTGGAAGAGATGGATTTACAATGGCAGATGACAATGATTGCTTACAGAGCAAAGCAATATCTCAGGAGAAACAAGATCTTGGCTGCAGCAAGCAAAACATCAAAGATTGGTGTTGACAAGTCAAAGGTAAGATTCTTCAATTACAATCTCTATGGACATTTTTCTAGAGAATGCAATCAACAATCACAGTCGGAGATGAGACAACATCAGCAGCATCAGCAACATCAGACTCAATCTCATCAGTAATCAAACTCTCAAAGATCTCTACACAGACAACCTCAGCTGACCAATACCTCCCCACTAGCCACAAATGAATTAGCAGGATCTAGTAACTCAAAGGAGTCAGGGCTGATCATACTTTAAGATGGAACTTGTGACTGGAGTATGTATGAAAAGGAAGTCTTGGAAGAGAATCAAGCTTTGATGGCTCACATGGAAAACAAAGTTCCTTCAATGGCCAGAGAGGTAAGAGAAAGGTTGTGTTCATCATCATGTATTGAGGAAGTCGAACGTTATAGGGTTCATGCTCAACAGTTGGCTGACAAAGTAAAGGAAACTATGATTTTGAATGAATCACATGTTAGAGAACATAAATTATATCAAATCAAAATTAATTCTTTACAAAAGGATTTAGAAAAATTTGTTTCTGAAAACTACAGCCTAAAATCCCAAGTTGAGCATCTGACCACTTCCTTAACCAAATCCATGGCTGATCATGCATCAACTGAAGTGAAACTTCAGAAGTTTCAACTTTCATCTCAGCAATATGAGAAGCTGTTAAACTCTCATATTGAATCAAAGAACAGGTATGGGTTGGGTTATAATGTTGTTGCACCACCAATAAATGATAATTACATAACTCTACCTGAAACAATGACAAACACATTGTCAAATCATTTTGTGCCTAGCACCAAGATTGATATAAAAACAAATCAAATCAACATTAATAATGAAGCTCAGGTGAGTGAAACTGAGTCTTTTGAATCAGAATCTTTAAAACATAATGACTCAGAATTTGATTATGATAAATGTGATGACTTGGATGATTCTGATGAACATGATATTGGTCAACTGAACATTTGTAAGAATGTTCATGTTGGAACTGGTCTTCCAAAAGTCCTTGAAGAATCAAAGCTGCTATATCCTCCAAAGCAAAGAAACATGCTGAAGACAATATGTAAGAGGATTGCTGAACTAAATGAAGGGCTTCAAGAATTGAATCTTCATAAAAGTTCATCATCAAAGGAAGTTGGTGACCATGGATCAAGTGAGTAAAAACCTTCATCTCATGCAGATAAAGGTAAAAAGAAAAAAGCATCAACGAAACATAAGAAAAACTCTTCAGTTGAAGATCTGCGGAAGGCAAAATGTGATGAATCCGTAGAACATCTGCGGAAGAGTAAAGCTAAATCTCCAGAAGACACCTCACAAATAACTGGCAACAAACATGCCCAGAAAAAGTTGGATTTCAAGAAGACAAGGTCAGCTATAGTTAAACAATACTCAGTGGATGGTTCTTCTAGCAAAAGTAAGGAGAAATCAAGTAATCCATTGGAAAAGGAGCTGAAGACCCACAAGCTGAACAAGAAAAAGAAGTCCGAGTCTGAAGACAATTCAGAAGAAAAATACTGCAAATGGTATGATATGAAAAATCACAATACAGATGACTGCTACTTCAGCAGTTACTGTTCCATATGCAATATGAACAATCACATGACTTCTGATTGCTACTTCAGCAAACATTGTGCAATCCGCAACAAAAATAATCATTCAACTCAGGAATGTTATTTCAACAAGAAGAACAAGACAAAGAGCATAAAGAAGTCAAATGTTGAAATGTCTGAATCAGATTCTCAATCTTCTGAAAGTGATAAAGAATCAAAGTTCAAGAAAGTCCAACAAAATATAAGCAAAAATCATCTGCTGAGGATAAGCCTTTGAAGAAAAGAGTATCAACTCAGTCAAAAACACCTCACAAAAAGGTGGATCTGTCAGACAAGAAGACTAAAGTGAATGATAATTTCTTTGATAATTTTGAAAAAGAAACTCCTGTGACTCAATCAAAATTGAAAGATGATGAAACTTTCAGAAATTCAAGATCAACCTCAAAATCAAAATATCAACCAAAGAAAGATAAGATGAAGATAGAATCAGACAAGAAAGAAGACAACCAAAAATCTGCCTTATCTTCAACAGAATCATCCTCACCACCATCAAATAAAAAAGAATCAATTAGGACTGAAATTAATACTGAAACTTCAAGATTAATTCATGATGGAGTAACAATTGTAGACACTTCTAGCAAACCCAAGACAATTAAGGCTTGGGTTGTCAATTCTAATTGATTTCTTCTTTTGTGCAGGAACAATCATGGAGAGCTAACTACAAGTGGTATGTTGACAGTGGTTGTTCCAGGCATATGACAGGAAACTGTTCTCTTCTCCATGACTTCGAACATAAACATGCCTCATATGTGGCATTTGGTGGGGATAAGAAGGGAGGTAAAATAGTTGGTGAAGGAATGGTAACAAATGGTGTACTAACATTTGAAAAAGTGAATTACTATGAAAATTTACAGTATAATTTACTTAGTGTATCTCAAGTTGTGACAAAAAATACACAACATTATTTGATGACTCTAATTGTTATATTCTTAAGCCAGGTTTTTCAGTCCCAGAAGAATTGATCCTTCTTAAAGCATCAAGAAAAGGAAACACTTATGTTTTGGATATGAACAACACAACACTCATAAAACATGAAACATGTCTTTTATCCAAGTCCTCTGAAGATGAATCTCAATTATGGCATAGAAGACTTGTTCATTCTAACTTGAAGAATAAGAACAAATTAGTGAAAAATGACTTAGTCGTTGGTCTACCAAAGAAAGAATTTTATTGTTCAAATCATTGTTCTTCATGTTACAAGGGAAAACAACATAGAGTGTCTCATAAAACCAAAACTGTCAACACTAACACTACACCACTCAAATTGCTTCACATGGATCTTTTTGGTCCAACCAATGTGATGAACATTGGAAAAAGACAATATTGTTTGGTGATAGTAGATGATTTCACTAGATTTACCTGGGTCTTTTTCTTAAAACAAAAGAGTGAAACATCTGAAACATCAATTGACTTTGTTATCAAGATTGAGAAACAACTGGATCTAAAAGTTAAGATTTTCAGGAGTGACAGTGAGACTAAATTTGTTAATGCTGATCTAGATTCTTTTTACAGGAATAAAGGTATTGCAAGGCAATTTAGTGCTCCAAGAACTCCATAACAAAATGGAGTTGCTGAAAGAAGGAATAGAACTCTTATAGAAGCAGCCAGAACAATGCTAGCTGACTCTCAGTTGCCCATAACATTCTGGGCAGAAGCTGTGAACACAGCATGCAATGTTCAAAATAGGACTTTAATTGTCAAAGAACATAATAAAACTCCTTATGAGCTCTTATTCAAAAGGAATCCTTTTATAGGATATCTTAGAGCTTTTGGGTGTCATGTATCTGTGTTAAACATCAAAGAACAATTGGGAAAATTTTCTTAAAAAGCCTATGATGGTTTCTTTGTTGGATATTCATCCACATCTAAATCATATATGGTTTACATTCCAGAACATAACATTGTTGTAGAGACTTCTAATGTTTCTTTTGATGAATCCATTTTTACAATAACTGTAAAAGGATCATCTTGGTTATTTGATATAGATGCATTAACGGAGTCATTTAACACTGGATATTTAATCAATGCAGGTTCTGCTGATACATGTTATCCATTTTTTCTTCCAAGTTTGAATGAAGTGTCACTAATCAGTTGATTCTCCAAGGCCACAACCTTCAAACATCCTGCAGCAAGAATCAAATAATCTGACAAGTCAGCAGCATGAAGATACATCGAGAGAAGCAAATCCTGCATCCGCAGTCAATGAACATACATCCGCAGATGATCATACTTCATCAGTTGATGTAAATAATGCTACAACCGATGCTCCAGGGGTGTAGAAGATGTTTTGAATCAACAAAACTTGTCAGCAGATCAACAACCTTAATTCGTAGATGTTGTTGTAACTCCTATGAAAGAACAAGATGCCTCCGTAGAAATTCCTACAGAACAATACCATGATGCAGTTCATGTTCAAGCTGACTATGTTGAACCTGGAGAACACTTTGACTACTTCATAGGCTCTTCATCACAGCTAAATTCCGCTGATCCAATGGATTTAACAAATTTAGAATCAACCATCCCAGTTGATACTATTTCAACAACCAGAATTCATAAGTCTCATCCATCAGATAATATCATAGGAGACCTGAATGCAAGAACTACCAGAAGCAAAGGGGGATGGCAAACATTTGCCTGTTCACTTGCTTCTTATCTCAGATTGTTCCTGTAAACATTATAGCTGCTCTAAAGGACAATAGCTGGATTGAAACTATACAAGAAGAACTACAACAATTCAGAAAACAAAAGGTCTGGAATCTTGTAGACTTGCCTCAAGGTCAGCATCCAATTGGAACAAGGTGGCTCTTCAAAACCAAGCTGGATGACAAAGGTATAATTGTGAGAAACAAAGCCCGACTGATTGCTCAAGGATATACTCAAGAAGAAGGGATAGACTATGATGAAGTCTTTGCTCCAGTTGTAAGAATTGAAGCAATCAGGGTCTTTCTAGCTTATGCTTCATTCAAAAAGTTCACTGTGTATCAAATGGATGTCTAGTGTGCTTTCGTTTATGGAAAAATTGATGAAGAAGTATATGTGGCTCAACCCCCTGGATTTGAGGATCCTGACTACCCACATAGAGTCTATAAGCTAGACAAAGCTTTGTATGTACTTCATCAGGCACCAAGGAAGGGGTATGAAACATTATCATCCTTCTTACTGAAGCATGGCTACAAAAGAGGGACTATTGATCAGACTCTCTTTCTCAAACAAGAACATCAAGATCTTTTGGTGGTTCAAATATATGTAGATGACATAATATTTGGATCAACCAACAAGAAGCTTTGTCAAAGTTTTGAAGAGTTAATGAAATATGAGTTTCAGATGAGCTCAATGGGAGAATTGACCTTTTTCCTTGGCTTACAAGTTCATCAGAAAACAGATGGAATTTTTATCAATCAAGAAAAGTACATACATCAGATTTTGAAGAAGTACAATCTTGCTGATACATCTTCATGCAAAACACCTACTTCAACAATAGACAAGATTGTGCCTGACCCTGCTGGAAAATCTGTAGATCAGAGATTGTATAGATCAATGACCGGATATTTAATGTATTTAACTGCCAGTAGGCCTGGCATAATGTTTGTTGTGTGTGTGTGTTCCAGGTATCAATCAGATCCAAAGGAGTCTCATCTGAATGCTGTGAAGAGAATATTCAGATATCTGAAAGGAAAACCAGCTCTAGGACTGTGGTATCCAAAAGATGGAGATTTCAGTCTTTACTCATACCCAGATAGTGATTTTGGAGGATGCAACAACAATAGAAAATCCACAACCGGTGGATGTTAATTTTTGGGACCAAGACTTGTTTCATGGTAGCGCAAGAAGTAAACCAATGTGTCTGTGTCCACATCTGAAGATGAGTACATAGCTGCTTCAGCTGGTTGTTCTCAAGTACTTTGGTTGCAAAACCAATTACTTGATTATAGTTACAATTTCCTTCAAACACCAATTCATATTGATAATTCAGCTGCTATGTTCATCACTACTAACCCAGTTCAACATAGTAAAACAAAGCATATTAAAATCAGATATCATTTTCTGAGGGATTGCTCAGAAAAGGGTTTAATCAAGTTAATCAAAGTGGACAAAACAAATCAGCTTACTGATTTATTCACTAAAGCCTTTGATTCTGTTAGATTTAATTTTCTAATTGAATCTTTGGGTATGGTTAACTTAGATTAAATCATCAAAAGCATGTGACTATCCTTGTGTATAGTAATCAATAATTAAAAAAATGGGTTTATATATATATATATACCCTTTTATTTCTGTGTTTGTTTCTGTATGACATATGTATGGGAAATGACAGTATATTATGCTTTGGCTTACTTCATCAGCATCATTAAACTTCAAACTGATTTAAAACATTTTGATATATGGGTATGTTCATCTTGAGTGGAAACTACACTAAGAGCATGCCAAACATAATAAAAAAGGTGACTGTTTGTGGGAACTCCATTTTGAGGATCAGGCAAGTAAGTCATATCCTGATGTGATCAAATCACTTACCCAAGCACACTATGTAAAACACTTTATAATCTTCTTTCTTTGCAAAATTCATATCCCCACTGTTTTGTGTGAACAAAGACCTGGGTATATGATTAAAGAGTATGATCTTCATTCCCCCTCTGTTTTGTGTAAACAAAGACCTAGGATAAGTTCACCTCTGTTTTATGAAAGTAAAGACCTGGTGACTTTATGAGGATCATATCTTAGCTCTTAAAAGAATCTCTTGTGATCAACTGTATATTATCTTAAAGAGCTTAAACAGCAAAGCATTATTGAGACTGTAATTCTGTCTCAAGATAGAACTTATAACTTAATGTACATAGTTTCTAAGTGTGAAAAAGTGATGATTTGACTCACCAATGGAAGACAAACTCTACTGAGAATTGACTGTGGAGCACATGACAGTTACTGATTAGCAAACCTCAAAACATGATAAACAGAATGCCTAGTTGATACATTACTTATGTATGAATTTCAATGGATCTATATACTTACAATCAAGTGTGCATCAGATCAAGTATTATTCAAACAATCAACATCAGCAAAAGCCTAGAGTCATAGTATGATCCCTCTACATATATGCATGCTTGTATCATTTAAGTCCTTAGTTTAATTTTCTTCTTAAATGATTACTTCTCAATTGGACTGTCATAGGCCTTTCATGCTTATTTCCAACATAAATTTATAATGAATGAAACAGTTTAACATTAATCACAAATTTAGGGGAAGTAGGTAATGCATGAAAATCAATAAAAAGCTGTTAATTCGTCTTTGAAGGAATTGGAACTTGAGCACTAACTTGGATGCAGGATACAGAAAGCTTGCTTGCTTGTACTCAATTGTCATACAAACAAAGTCAAAAAGGTCCAACATCAAGAAATGATTCTATCACTTGATAGGAATCATACATGTAAAGTTTCAATGACACTTTAATATCCGCAGAAGTTTCAGTCAAATTTCTGCATCCGCAGAAGTAACAGTGAAGTTTCTGCATCAGCAGAACAAATAGTAAAAATGTAACTTTTTGCATAATCGTAGAATTCGTAAACTAACGGATGTGCAAATGATTTTGAAAGTATAATTCATGTTCATAGAATGGTAATCTATGAATAAGATGTACTCATCAGTAATGTTGCATTTAATTTTTAATTAAGGCATCTGCAGATGCTATGTCATCCGCAGATGTTATGGTTCCGCATATGTTCTGCGGAAGCAATGATACATCCGGAATAAATGTTCACGAAAAGGGAAAAGGAAAGTGGGCCTAACATAATAAATAAATGAAATTAATGTGTCTGCTTATAAATGAGGTTTTTGAATTTAAGAATTCATTAATCACTTTTCAGAGCACTTTTCACTTTTTGACCTAGAAAAACGCACTTCCTTTTCCCTCTTCCACAAACATTCAAACCTACCAACTCAAAACCTCAAAACAAACACGTAATCTTGATCACAGACTACGGTTTTGAAGGTAAATCATAGCATAATCATCAATAATGAACTGTTTGATTCATGATTATTGTTAACACTATTCATATTCATGTCTGCACCACCGATACTAACATACTCCTCATTGTTCCTATGTGCAGATGACGAATAGGTTTGCGAAAGAGCACAATGTGTGCGCTTTCCTAAACGCTGATGATCCTGGATCAGAAGGATGTCGAGATATCATTAGATATCTTTGATGATCTAGGCTTTTCTATGCCCTTACGGCAGAGCCTGTGATCCATCAGTCGCACATTATTGATTTCTGGAACTCAGTGCAAATAGAGCAAGATGGAGAAGATGAGGTGATTGTTGCTGTAGTCCAATCTGAAAGAATAAGGATCAATGAACATACAATCAAAAGATCACTTGAGTTGGGAGATCGAGAAGTAGGGCACCCTGATGTGTTTGAGAATGAGTATATAGAGAAGGTGTTCAATTTGATGTGTTATGATGGTGATTTTGATAAAGGAGAAATCAAGAAGGGGAGACTGTGCAAGCCTTACCGATTCCTATGCCACACTTATCTTAAGTGTATCTCTAACAGGAAGTCTGGGCTGGATAGATTTTCAAGACACATCTCTTCAGGCATCATAGGAATCTTTGAGGGAAGAACTTACAACTATGCAAAGTACAACTTCAATTGTCTCTGTGACCAAGTAAAAGTACAAAGGTCAGACAAGATGTACATGTTCCTAAGGTTTCTGCAACTGATTATTAATGCTGAACATCCGAGGATTGTAAGGGAAGGTGATGTGTTTATACAAGCCCATCTGGGTAGGTCTGTACTGAACAAGATCAGTGGCAAGTATCAAGGTGAAGATATGCTAATGTTTGCTCATGTGATGGATGCCAATGCCAACATTCCACAAGAGCTGGTTTGGGAAGATCAGTAAGAAGTATGATCATCTAACTCTGTTCAAGCCTCACATTCTCCTCATCAAACACCTTTTTACCAACATCAATCTCCACAACAACTATCATCATCCACTCAAAACACTCAGCCCATCTCACCTATTCCACAAGAATCACCACCACACTCTCCATCAGACACCCAAAACGCTCAACCAATCTCTCCAATCCAAATCCAATCTCCTCTTCATCCACTTCCTGATACACCAAAACGACAGACACCTAAGAGTGCTAATACTGAGCCTATACACATCACTCAGTCTCAGAACTCAGTGTACTCTGGTGAGACTGAGTTAATGTCTCAAGCTAGCACAATACAACTCTCAATCTCCAACTCCTAAAACACAGTCTTGTCAGATCACACTAAACCCATATCTCTAATTTTTGATGCTCAGCAACTGTCTCAACCTAAACATCAAGAGCCTGTTAATCAAACAGTTGAGCACTGCTCAAGTTCAGCAAGTGCTGCTCCTACTGAGAAGAATGATGATCAAACTGCTGGTGAACCAATAGAAGAAGAACAAGATAATTTTATGGATGTTGTTGCTTATAATGAGGATGATCTGAGTGATAAGGACATACCAGTGAGCAAAAGTTATCTGGTTGCTGAGTATAACAAACTGTTGATCAAGTCTAACAAAAGGAAACAGAGAATCCAAGAGTTAAAAGGGGTGATCAAAGAAAAAGATGAAGAGCTGATAAAACAACAAGCTAGATTGAAAAGACTCAAAGAAGATGCACAAAGTAACAATGAAGTAATTGATGCACTTCTACAACATGAACAAGAGTTGCAGGAATCAGTGAGGCATGAGAAGATTGAAAAGGAAAATCTAGCCTCAAAAGTGGATCAAATCAATGAATCCTTATCTGTAAAAGCTGAGCTGATCAAGCAGAAAGATGAAGAGATTGAACAGTTGAAGATGAAGATTTGTGCTTTGGAATCAAAGGATGCCCCAAGTGTTAAACAATCAAAATAATCTACTGAAGCTTCAAAGAAACATATTCTGTATTCACGGAAGAGAAAATACTTGGGTGCTACTCAAAAGAAGATGATCAATATAGAAGATTCTCCTGAGAAGCCAAAGCCCACATCTGCTGAACACACTCCTTCAGTAGATTTATCTATTGTGAAGTTAAAATCCAATAATGATAGTGACAGTGATGATGAATGGAATGAGCTGACAAAGATGGACTCTCCAACAGATCAAAAAGGATCAAAGGCTGATGATCTTCTAACAACAAAAGATATTCTGGAAGAGATGTCTGAGTCAACCATGTTTATGACTCTTATAAACCATGGGTTCCCCTTTGACATGGTTGAAAGGATGAATGTCACTGAATTGAAAGATGTGCTCAAGGAATTCGAGCTTGCAAGATTCACTACTAGAAAATAAAGCTAACGCAACTTTTAAAATGTAACTTTCTTCATTTTAGTTGCATTTGACTCTAATGCAACTTCGTTTAACATAAAAGTTACATGAAAAGATCTAATGCAACTTTTTGCATAAAAAAGTTGCATATATTTAATGAAATTGCAACCTTTTAATAAAAAAGTTACATATTTTCCTAAAATTACAACCGTTTTTAAAATGTTGCAAATTTTGTTGAAATATGCAACATTATGCTGAGAAAGGTTGCAATATTTTGCAACATTTTATGATTTAAATAATTTTTTATTTTTCTAATATTTGATAATTAATTAAATTTTTATGTAAGATAACATGATCATGATAAATGTGAAAAAAGGTTGTTTATGAAATAAAAAAAACACAACTTTTATGCAATACCTAAGATTTGAATCCGGGCATGTTGGTAAAAAAATGCAAATATATAACCACTAGACTAATAGAATAACATGTGATTGTAGTCTTTATTTGTTTAATTAAACTTAAGAAAAAAAACATTCATGCTTGCTGCAAATTGAGTTGTATAACCTAATTAATTAAGCCGCCCAAATCATCTGTAACCGTTATTCAGTCTTCATCAAAGCCATACAATCGATTCTTTTAGTTAGTCATCCATCCACAAGGTAGCGCTCAGCTTGTTAGTTCTATCAATCCCTCGAAACTTCTTGAACGATCAGGTTGTTGCTTCATCATTTATGGAATTGTTGTTGCTTCGATCACCATCTGCTTGTTAGTTCTATATGTACCTTATCTGGCCATGATAGAGCTGTTAGTTATGTCAAATTCTTGGATTGCGGTACCCTTGTTACTGCATCTATTGACAACACATTAACTCATTAACACATCTTAACCTTTAAAGGCCATACTAATAAGAAGGTATTTTTTCTCTATTTTAGTTCACATAATCATATTTGCTACGGTCTAATAAAAATTTGCATCTTTCAGAATTTTGTTGGATTATCTGTTGCTGATGGATACATTGCATGTGGTTTAGAAAATAATGAGGTATGCGCCCTATTTATGCATAAATTTGTCTTCTTATAAATGGTTAAAACAACTCTTTATTGTTATCAGGTATTTGCTTATTATAGATCATTACCTATGCCTATAACTTCCCACAAGTTTGGATCTATTGATCCTATTTCGGGTAAGGAGATTGAAAAGAAAAGCAATCATTTTGTTTCAAGTGTCTACTAGAGACAAAAATCGGATAGGGTGGTTGCAGCCAACTCCACTGTTGCAAATGGTTTAACGAAGGTTTTGACTTTCCATCCCTTCAAAATTAGTTTCATATATTATGATACTAGCTTACGAGGTGTAGAATCTCAGAATTGTTATAGTAGCTGTCAAATATTAATTTGTACAGTTCCTATTTTGAGGTTAATAAATTCATTTTACCATATTATTTTCATACTTCAAGTTCACATTTGTTACATACTTGATCACCATTTATACACCCTCCTCATGCCCGTTTATACTAATTTTGTCTTACCAGCCACTTAGTAAGTCACATCACCACTAGATATCCAATTAGGTTCAGCATGGAAACCATGGTGATGCAGAATGACCTTGAAATAAATGATGCCACATCACCACTAGATATCCAATTAGGTTCAGCCACATGTAAAATGGGTTCTCTCTATCTGTACAAGCATACTAGCATAGTGGATCCATGGAGAAGATGATAAAGTGCATCTACTGAATGATAAGGCAGGCAAACCGCTCAGTAATTGTTGTTTTAGCATGTTGATTAGCATTATATTTTCTTATTTTTAGTAATCTTGATTTTAAAGTTATAAACATTATAGAACAAAGTGATAATCTTTTACTTGAACCTATTTGACCTTCCCAAAACAAATAAGTATAGTTTTCTGTTATGCTTTTCTAATGTTTTATTTGACATTAAAAAGTCAAAGTTGTGAATTACTAGACTCATGAGCGTATGTGTTGTTGTTTTCTACTTGAACCTCCCTTTGAACTACATTTTACACCTGAACTTCATGATTCTGACCAATTTCACCATGATGAATTGTTGGAAATTAAATTTTTCTTTAATGGTTCAGTTGACCATGGTTTTGCAACTAGTAAATAATCATATATTGATGTTAACTTGAAAACACTTGATAAATGTGTAACTTCAATTTCTTACCGTAAATTTTTATTTAATGGTTCAGTTGACCATGGTTTGCAGCCTGTTAATTTCCCTGATGAAGTTAGAGTCAAAGGCCTCAAACAACATGTTATCCATTTGTTAAGAGCAAACAGCAACATCAGTTGGAACTAAATGGAAGCGTTTGGCTGCAAAATTATACAACTAATGCAGTCTTGTATCATTCTGCTGCAACTTTAAAGATATTTTGGTTTTTATAGACATCAGCCTGTTAATTTCACTGATGAAGTTAAAGTCAAAGGCGTCAAACATCCTGTTATCCTGTTGTCAAGAGCAAACAGCAACATCAGATGAAACTAATGTAGATATAGATTGGATTGTTAGTTATCTGTTAATAAAGAGATCATATTTGTTTAAATTTTTGCTTCATCTATGCTCTTTTTACCCATCATATTTAACTAGATTTGAAAACCCATACGTGTTAACTAGGTAATGGGTTAACGAGTAAAATTAATGCAATAAAGTTGGAAGTTCATATAACGGGTCAACCGGGTCAAGCACTTTTAATGCATGAAACAAGTTTACCTTAATAAGCATCATTTACTGAGTCTAATTGCTTTTAACTATCCTAATTAGTGAAATCAGCCTTAATTAGCATCATTTACCCTAAAAGTCAATTATTGACCCTCATCGATAGTGAATTGAGTCTAATTGCTCGTTTATGACCGGATCAACCCTAGATGACCACTAACGATCATAATTGTCCTTAACTACCCTAATGGACCTTATATAATCTTAATTGACCATTATTTACTCTAGTTGGTTGTTTTGACACTAATCGACCATCATTAACCTTAAATTAGCATCATTTACCCTAAATTGCAATTATTGACCCTCATCAACAGTCAATTGAGTCTAATTGCTCGTTAATGACCAGATCAACCCAAGATGACCACCAACGATCCTTTACCCTTAACTACCCCAATGAACCTTATATAATTATAATTAACCATTATTTACTATAATTGGCTGTTTTGACACTAATCGAGTATCATTAACCTTAAATTAGCATCATTTACCCTAAATTGCAATTATTGACCCTCATCAACAGTCAACTGAGTCTAATTGCTTGTTAATGACCAGATCAACCTAAGATGACCACCAACGATCCTATGCCCTTAACTACCCCGATGAACCTTATATAATTATAATTGACCATTATTTACTCTAATTGGATGTTTTGACACTAATCGCCCATCATTAACCTTAAATTAGCATCATTTATCCTAAAAGGCAATTATTGACCCTCATCGACAGTCAGCTGAGTCTAATTTCTCGTTTATGGCCAAATCAATCCTAGATGACCGCCAACGATCGTAATTGCCCTTAACTACCCTAATGGACCTTATATAATATTAATTGACCATTATTTACTCTAATTGGTTGTTTTGACACTAATCGACCATCATTAACCTTAAATTAGCATTATTTACCCTAAAAGGCGTTTATTGACCCTCATCGCTACTCAACTGAGTCTAATTTCTCATTTATGGCCGGATTAACCCTAGATGACCGCCAATAATCCTAATTGCCCTTAACTACCCAAATGGACCTTATATAATCTTAATTGACCATTATTTACTCTAATTGGTTGTTTTGACACTAATCAACCATCATTTATCTTAAATTAGCATCATTTATCCTAAAACGCAATTATTGACCCCTGTCGACAGTCAAATGAGTCTAATTTCTTGTTTATGACCGGATCAACCCTAGATGACCACCAATGATCCTATGCCCTTAACTACCCCGATGAACCTTATATAACTATAATTGACCATTATTTACTCTAATTGGATGTTTTGACACTAATCGACCATCATTAACCTTAAATTAGCATCATTTATCCTAAAAGGCAATTATTGACCCTCATCGACAGTCATTTGAGTCTAATTGCTCGTTTATGACCGCATCAACCCTAGATGACCACTAACGATCCTAATTGCCCTTAACTACCCCAATGGACCTTATATAATCTTATTTGACCATTATTTACTCTAATTGGTTGTTTTGACACTAATCGACCATCACTAACCTTAAATTAGCATTATTTACCCTAAAAGGCGTTTATTGACCCTCATCGCTACTCAACTGAGTCTAATTTCTCGTTTATGGTCGGATTAACCCTAGATGACCGCCAATAATCCTAATTGCCCTTAACTACCCAAATGGACCTTATATAATCTTAATTGTCCATTATTTACTCTAATTGGTTGTTTTGACACTAATCAACCATCATTTATCTTAAATTAGCATCATTTACCCTAAAACGCAATTATTGACCCTCGTCGACCGTCAACTGAGTCTAATTTCTTGTTTATGACCGGATCAACCCTAGATGACCACCAATGATCCTATGCCCTTAACTACCCCGATGAACCTTATATAATTATAATTGACCATTATTTACTCTAATTGGATGTTTTGACACTAATCGATCATCATTAACCTTAAATTAGCATCATTTATCCTAAAAGGCAATTATTGACCCTCATCGACAGTCATTTGAGTCTAATTGCTCGTTTATGACGGCATCAACCCTAGATGACCACCAACAATCCTAATTGCCCTTAACTACCCCAATGGACCTTATATAATCTTATTTGACCATTATTTACTCTAATTGGCTGTTTTGACACTAATCGACCATCATTAACCTTAAATTAGCATTATTTACCCTAAAAGGCGTTTATTGACCCTCATCGATACTCAAATGAGTCTAATTTCTCGTTTATGGCCGGATTAACCCTAGATGACCGCCAATAATCCTAATTGCCCTTAACTACCCAAATGGACCTTATATAATCTTAATTGACCATTATTTACTCTAATTAGTTGTTTTGACACTAATCAACCATCATTTATCTTAAATTAGCATCATTTACCCTAAACGCAATTATTGACCCTCGTCGACAGTCAACTGAGTCTAATTTCTTGTTTATGACTGGATCAACCCTAGATGACCACCAATGATCCTAATTGCTCTTAATTACCCTAATGGACTTACATTAATTGACTGTCATTTACCCTAAAAACAAACAATCTGTGATGTTGATTCACCTTAGTTGGCCAAAATAATTTATGTATCTAAAAGAAATCATAAATAAATTTTTAAATATAAAACATCATATTTGTAAAAAGAATAATTATCTATAGTAGAATTCATCTCAAAATTATATATTGTTTCTTCAATTAAGTTTCCCCCTTAAATCTACTAGAAAAATTGAAAATTCCCTCCTATTTTTCACCCCCTCTACAATCACTGAAAAGATTACCACGTTTATTGGCAACAAACTACCACAATCTAATCATCACGTATGAAATTAGATGAACCACGTACACGCTTCCTCCCATTCAATTAACGCATCATTATAATCATAGAAGCGTATACAGTTGCGAATTTCTATGTTCTATGAACTAATTTATGGTGATAATTTGCTAATACATTTTTATGTAATCAGTCGGGTTGATAATATTTTCTTAATATTTTTTCGAACAATATTAGTGTAGGAACAAATGAAGAACTATAAATCTATAGAGGATGACACTGCTATGGTAGATCCTGCTATAGTAGATCCTTTTTTGGTTGTAATGAACAAAGAGAACTATGGATATCGTCGACTATATGGTAGAGGCGTTACAAATACTTTGATAAAAAAGTTAGATGGTGCTTGCTCATCATACATGATTCCGGAAGGGCTTATGGAATCATTCAGAGCAAACGTTGAAGTTGAGAAAAACCAATTGCTAGAAATGCGTAAAGAAATTGAAGATGATCATGAAAGAAAAAAGGCCGAGCTCGAAGCTATGCAAAAAAATATTGACTGCCAACGAGAAAACTTGGAAGCTATGATGCAAAAGATTATGGAACAACATCCAATTAGAGGCTGAGATGAATATAGAATGTTTTCATTACTCTTTTTATTATTGTAAATGACAATTTGTACGTGTTGACTATATTGTTATTTAAGTTTGGACAAGTATGTTAAAGTATCTTATTTGACGATTAAAGATATCTTCCTTATTATTGCTTTGTCTAATTGGGATTGAATTTATATTAATTAATAACAATTGAATTTATTCTACAAGGTTGCAATTTAGTGTAAAAAATATTACATTTGTAATGAAAAACAATTGCATTTTTTAATTAGAAATATAATAATGGTTGCATTATGTATAGAAAAAGTTACATTCTTGTAACTAAACTATAATAAAAGTTGCATTTAAGTACAGAAGAAGTTGCGTTTGAGTGTAAAAAATGTTGTATTTTTGTAACTAAACAATAATAAACGTTGCAATTTAGTATTAAAGAAGTTGCATTTCAAAGTAAAACAGTTGCATGTTAAAATGAAAAAAGTTGCATTACACTATAAAAAGGTTGCATCCAAAAAAAGTTGCATTAGAATAGAAAATGCAACACTTTAATAAATAGTTGCAATAGGCCATGAAAAGGTTGCATTAGGTCTAATGTAACTGCTTCCAATGCAGCCCCCTATAAAAAGTTGCATTAGGCCTAATGTAACATTTTTAAGACATAATGCAACATTTTATTGGTGTTACAATAGCATCAATCCCAAACTGTGATTATGAAGCATTCTCTACTTTTCAATCAATTCAGAAGACAAAGAAAGAATTAGGCCACTGTGACACAGCCAAACTGAGCAAATATGACATGACATGTTGGCTGCAGGGGCATAACTACAAAACACATGAGCTGAAAGGGAGAACAACTGGTGAACTTAGAAGGATGATGGAGCATGTCATGGCAGTTGAGCTTGAAACTGGTGTTAGATTCAGAACCAAAGCTCCAAATCCATCCTATGAGCAACAAAGCAAACTACCTGCTGATCCTATAACTGTTGAATCTAAAGACCAACACAAAGAGAAAGATAAGCTGATAAGAAAGCCTAGGACAGTTATCCCTGGAAAGGTATGGCCTCTGGGTATAACAGTTAGAGAGATTACAGAGCAAAAATCTACATTGATAGAACTGTATGACCAGATCACAACTCCTAGTTCTGTGGAAGAAAACATGATTATGGCCTGGAAATATAATCCAGACTGGGGCAATCATCAAAAGAACATCTGGAAGAATCTAATACTTTCATGATGTGGAAGCATTACCGAGTCTTCCTGAGAGAGACATTAAAGATCTGCAAAGCTTACCCATTTCTAACTATCCAATCCATTCAAGGGGAAGAGATTTTTCTATGGCTGTGAGTGGAATGAAGACAAAATTCATTGATGATATGCTCAAACAAGCTAAGAGAAATGATGTTGATCACAGAAAGAGAAATCAAGGAAAGAAAAGAAGAACATCTGAATCCTCATCTCTTGTAGATGATGAAATGTTGAAGAGGATTAGATGTATCAACAGAAATACAGAGTCCATTAAAAGCTTCAAGGGAAATCAATATACTTCTCTTATAACAGAATGGGGTTATGTTGAGAGAACTAAAGAGCTAGTGCTGCTGAGAAATGCTGAAGGGAAGAAAGTTGAAAAGATAAGAATTTTTGACCCAGTAGAGATCAAAATGCTTCACCCAAGCTATACATCATATCTTCATGACAAATTCTTCCCAAGGCTGACTGATGAAAAAGCACAGAATGATCTATGCCTATATGTGCATATGATTCAAGTGATAGACAAATGGCATGCAAAGGCATATAAGAGAAGAAGACATGAAGCTGGACTGCTGAAAGGATCTATAATTGAAGAAGTCTCAGAACTGAGAATATCAGAGGAAGATGAGATCGAAATTGTGCACAATGAAAGTGTAGTGGAAACACTCATCACTGAGGAAGACATTTTGGGCATAAGTTTTGAGACTCTGAAGAAGCTCAGCCAGATGAAGATCAACTACAAGTATGATGATCAGAAGACTGCTATGTCTACTTCTACAACAAGAATATAGGCAGAGTCAAAGAGCTTTCAGTTTTGAAGGATTGATTCAAGGATCTAAGCCTAAGGGGGAGTATTGTTAGATCTAGGAATAATAGGTCTAGATCAATTTGTATAGGCTTAGAACTTTAATCAATTCTTGTAATAAATGATTATAACTGATTATCAGTATATATAGGTTAACCCATATAATCTGCGTTGCTTTTTGTATGATGACAGGCGCAAACATTATACTTGATTGATTTTTGAAATCGGCTAAGTGTAAGAAACATCTACGGATGAACATTTGTGTTCTTCCGTAGATATGTTTCTTACAATACCAAGCATCCAAAGATTGTCTACGGATGAACATCAGTATCCAGTGATGAAATCACCAAAAGATGAAGTGTAGACTATTGCGGAAGAACAAGTTCCTGCAGAAGATGAAGTTCCTACGGAAGAGTAAAAGTTCCTACGGAAGACAAAGCTTCTACGGAAGACGAAGACACTTGTATGAAATTGTCAAAATTCAACAAGTCAACAAATCAATGTTAATTTCAAATCCCAAGAGATCCGGTGTTTCCTTAACTGACTCAAAGATGTCTATAAATATGAGTCCTAGGTTTCACATCTCGGTAACACATTTTTTTAGCAATATTACGGCTGTCGACCATCACATCATTGTGCAACCCTAGCCGTGGTCTCATCAACAATACATCAATTCGATTGAAGAAATCATTGTTCATAGTTTTTATAATTATTCTTTTGTAATCATTACTCAATATTAATGAAATACATTTGAATCAATTATTGTGTTCGTATTTACTGTGTCATTGTGATTGTGTTCTTCAATTAACAATTAACACAATTAAACAGCAATTAATGATTATTCCGCGATCATTAACTTGTCTTTGTTTTAATACTGATAATTCCTGAATTGAGATCCTTGGATTCACAACAAGCGAATTGGACTGATAATCGACAATTCAGTCGTTTTTGCTTGTGGTGATTACTTCGATTCTATGTGTGGTAATGTCGATGAAGACATCGGAAAAGAAGAGGAGAACGACGGTTGCTAGTGAGATGATGGAGTTGGCAGAGGCGGCGGACGCTACGATGGAGGTGATAAGGATGGAGGAAGCGAACGAGTTAGAGAAGAAGGTGCAAAAGTTGCATCAAGATCTAGGGACATCAAGATCTGGGTACTTTAATTTGTTTCATGTATCTAGTTTTTTTTATTTTTTTGTTATTTTCAGATCTATGTTCATTGATGCATATTTTTAATAATCTATGTTACACCTTTTTACATTTATGTTATACATTCTTACAGTGGTGTTACACTTATTTATATTAATGTAACAGTAAGTTGCATCAGTTTATATTTGTTTTACAAATTGATTTACTTTGTTTAATATTGATTTACATCAGTTTACATTGGTTACATTGGTGTAATATTGGGTAATATAGGTTTTTTATAGTGTAACTTAATGTTTTATTACAACGTTGCTAAATGTTGCATTATTATATCATTAAAACCTGATGTAACTAAGTACATGTGATATTTCTTTAATTTTTATGGTGTAGCACATTAATGTTTTAAAGTAGATATTTGTTGTTTATTAAATATTTTTGTTGGTTTTTATATATGTTTTTTGATGTAAAACATTATAAAGAGTTACAATATGATGTAATTCATTGTACGTATTTCGTTTAAGAGGTGTAGTTACATGGTTTAATGTTGTTTGTTTGTTATATTATTGAAATCACGTTGGCGTAGTTACATCGTTTAATGATGTATATTTTACATTTAATTTACATTGATTTATATTAGTTTTCATTGATTTACATATTATTTTTTATTATAGTTTTGCTACAATTTACAACAGTGTAACACTGTAATTTATTATAATATCTAACGTGCAGAAAATTTTTTAAAATTTTTTCAAGACTATAATAGAATTAAAGAGAAAAATAAGATAAATTTAATAGTGTAATTCTTAAAAAAATAATTTATAAAAAGTTATAGAGGTTTAAAGGAGAGAAATTTTTTTTAAATAAAAAAAATAAGGTGAACTAAAAGATGATAGGTGATGACACTTGTCACCACCATATTAAATTTGCATCTTTTGACATTTATGAGATTTGTAAAATGTTCAAAAATCTTTTTATATTAAAAAAAGGAAGTGAATACTTGTCATAGTCTTATGAATTAGAATGAAATCAATGTCTTAAAAAGAGCTCAATGGTCCTTCTTATAATTAAAAAAGTATAAGAAGGATTGTGTGTTTAATATATTTTCTTTTATTGTTTATAAAGAATGATATTTTGATTTATTGTGTTAAATACGTCAGCTCATAGTGTCTTATATGTTCACTGTGTCATATATCAGTTAATTATATTAATTGTACATCATTTGTTATACATATTTATCATTGTGTTTTACATTTCAGATCATTTTATATTATTTTTATTATTGTTTCTGTAGATTATATAAACTTGTAATCTATCCTGGAGTTTTACAATTATACTTCACCAATGTATTTTCGAAACTCATAATATAGAAGATAACATAATGTGTTATTTTTATCATTGTTTCTTACAGATTATAAAATAGTTATTATCTATCATTATGTTTTACAATTAGAAGCACACAATAATGTTATTTTACTAATATATTTTTCAAAACTCATATTTTTTAAAAATAACATGTGTGACAATAAAAAAACACAATGAAATATTGTGTTATATTATCATTGTTTCTAATGTCTCAAATTAATTAGTTATTAATTATTATTGTGTTTTACATATTAAAGATACACAACAATATTATTCTATTATTATATATATTTTCTAAAATTCATCATTTTAATAAAACATAATTACAAAAAAAAAAACACACACACAATCAACTGCACTAAAGACACAGTTTCGAGAGATGAGCTTAAAACCGTAAAATAAATTATTTTTTATAACAATATTGTATTTGATTTAAAGAAAAAGACATTTATTTTTTTAGTGTAATTATTATAAAAAAATAATATCGTACATAAAAGTTATGAACGTTTAACAAATGTGGGAACTTGCAAAATGTCAATAAAAGTAATTATTCTTAAAATACTCACCTAACAAATTTTTCCATATAATTTAATTTTGAAAGAATGATGGTTAAGATTACTTCTTATACTTTTTAGTTTTAAATGTCTTTTTATTTGAACATTTTCCTTTCATTTAAACATTTCCTTAATAATCATACGTGAAAGCAAAAACATGCAAACAACATCAAATGATAAAATAAAAATAAATACAAATTAAGTGCGAATTTAATTTCCCTTAGCAAGCAAACTAAAAGTTGAAAGTTGAATTTAATAAATTAAAAGTATTGATTATTATAATTCGTAAAAGTTTAGTCTATTAAGATCTAATTTACTTTAAAATAATTTGAAAGATAAGTATATAGGAACAATACTTGTATAACCAATTTATCAGAAAACCATATGAAAATATAATTGATATATTGATATATCTTTTTAAACTCTCA
Organism: Flaveria linearis; assembly: GCA_024085815.1. Taxonomy (NCBI): domain Eukaryota; kingdom Viridiplantae; phylum Streptophyta; class Magnoliopsida; order Asterales; family Asteraceae; genus Flaveria; species Flaveria linearis. The sequence continues at coordinate 83,102,323 of CM044001.1, forward strand.
ACTGGTTGTTGATTTTTTGTCTTCCAAAAAATACTATACATAAGTGTATGAAACAGTGTTCAGCTTCATGGGTTCAAAAACAAACTTGATTGCTAACAAAAACCGGTATCTCACTCCGGTGATCGCTGACAACCACCAGGAAGAAGAAACTTGAACTTCTCTGCGTTTTCTATCAAGTAAGCCGGAAGATGAACCACAGAAGCCGACCGAGGGACCGATCCCATCTTCCCGATCAAGTTCTTAAAGCTATATTCCTCAGGTAACATATCATAAAGATTGTCCCCACGACAGATCTTTCGCTGAATCCTCGAGTAATCCAAATACTCTTTTTTCTTCACCCGATCAGCGTGGCTGTATGCGGTCATCTTGGTCACGAACTCGCTCAGGTGCCTGAAGCAGAAGCTGCAGTGCCATCCTGCATCAGAAAGAATGAGATCCGTTTGGCGAGAGTGGCGGTATCTAGTCCATCGGCTATATAGCTGAGCAGTGGCTCGCCAGCTGTTGTAGTCGACAGGGAACTCGAATGAGTAAACATAGTTTCTCATTTCGAGATGCAGAATAGTTGGCAATCCATCACACCATTTCAGAAGCTTGACAGTGTGAGAACTTGGTATCTCATCAGTGTCTGATACGATTATAAGATCGCCATCGGAGATTCCTGACCGTCGGATCAACTCATTCATGATGCTCCGGTGATCTGATTCTATCAGAAAAGGATCAACAGGCGCCCCGGATGACAGTTTCACAGGGAGAAACCCGTAAACTATTTTATCCTTAGCAAAAGCAAAACGGTCGCGATTAAGGTCAAAGGTGAGAGGCTTGGGGATACCGGTGAAGGTCGTGTTTGATTCAAGAATGATGAATTTGGTGACATAAGGGTACAGTTCACGCCACCTCAGTTCAAGCAAGTCTAGTTCGTGGTTGAACAGGATCGCGTCATAGACATTGCGTGGTTCAGAGGCCAAGGACCATCCATGGAGGCTGCAGAGGTTGTCAATGGTGGTATTTTCTGCATAATAATGTGGTATGTACTTGAATGGAGGTGGCGGTGTGTCCCAAAGGGGGCGCAAAAATGAACTGATGTTTTGGGTGTGGTCAAAGACGGCTATAAAGAAAAGTGTCATGAGAATAAGAACTGCAAGAAACATGTACTTAGTCATTCCTCTTCTAGTGACACACCGCCGCGAGTCCATGCTGTTGAAGATGGTGATCAGAACAGACACCTTATGATCTGCAAAACAATAAAGGATTAGAAGTTTTGGGGTGTTTCTATGCCAAGAATGCTAATGTACCTGCTTATTTGTGAGTTTGAATTATATGAGTAATCCCATGCTGTTGAAGATGATGATCAAAACTAACACCTTATGATCTGCAATCCATTGAAGGATTAGACGTTTTGAGTATGAATATATGTGTGACTATGCCAATAATGCTGATGTACCGAATGTTCGGGAAGTAGAACAGAATCACTATAGATAAAAGATAACACTCACACTCTTTGAAGATTTTTGAATGAATTAAAACCTAAATCAAGCCTCTTCGATAGAAAGATTCTATTTTTGACACATTGACGAATCTTGGAAATACAAAATTTAACATCCAGGCTTGAAATTTAAATGCACGTGAATTAACCACAATTAACCACAATTATTGTTGACTTTATCTAGGAGGATATATTTGAATTGTGATGATAATTATCATTTTCCTTAATACAGTCTACTGCAGCTGGTCAGCTCAAATTTAGCAACAAGAGGGGCTGAAATCACAGGAAGGGGTTCTATAACCAAAGGGCCAGATAAAGAAACTCCAAATTTACTATAGCAAATTTGGGGAAAATGACACCTGCAAATAGTTGCTAAAATCGGAGAATCAATTTGTGATTGTGCAAAACTACCAAGCGAATTTCCAAAATCACATTCAGATAATCAACTCGAATCAAAGAACCAGCAAAATTCAACACTCAGAAACCAAATCCAATAGCTGTAAAATAACCAACACAAATACTAGCAAAGTCTAGAACTCAGCTAATAAGCAAACAATAAATCGATCCAAAACCCATGAATGCAACCGAATCATCATCAACATTCTACTAGAAAATTCGAGTAATAGCAAGAATACTAACAAATTGATCATCGAGCTTGAACTTGGAAGAATGACAATAGCAATTAAATCAAACCTAATCGAGCAAAATTAACACATAACAACGAATCAAAGCATAAACAATTCAATTATTCTAATGAATTAGGTCGATATACCTTGCATCGCCGTAGCCCTAATCGGAAAACTATATGATACAGAGGGACCCTCTGAGAGGGTTATAGATACAGTGGGTCGGTTTAAATGAAAATGAATACTACATGTGAGTGACTGTTTAATTCTTCAGTCTCTGAAACTGTAGCTGTGGTCCTCTGCTACGAAAGTTACCTTAGTAATCGTACAGCTCCAATCAAACTAAGACACGTGTAATCGTTGTTTCTTGGTATGCTTGTAGTATTTGTTGGACTAGGGTTGATACGATGGACTGCAGAGCGGACTATGATTTATTATTTGTGGTGTTGGGATTGGTTTTTTAAAACATTTTTTGAATTTTGAAGTTGTGTAAAGATTAAAATGTCCTTTCAAAAATCACCATAAGTTAAAAAGTCTAAAATTTTAACTTCTGATGATTTTTGAAGGGACATTTTGATCTTTTCACGCCTTTAAAAATCAAAAGGTGTTTAAAAAAGAAATCCCAAACAGCATTTGTATCGTTTTCTCAAAGTTAGTGTTATAATATTCCTTTTACATTCTCCTTTTTATATAATAACAGTTTTAATAGTATAATCATAAAAAATTAAAGATTGATTTACATGTGATTTTTCTCCTACTAGTAATTATGAATGAAATAAAACAAACATTATAGCGCAATTGAAAGGAAAATGTATGCAATTCGGATGCAAATCTATAATAAATATGCTAATAATATTGTAATTAGCATGGACGGACGGATCCACATGAAAGGAAGGGAGGGCCTAGACACCCACTCAACTTTTGTATTGATGCCTTAATTTTTAAAGAAATATATTTATATAGTTACGTGCACCGTATATTTTTTTTATAAGAGCCCTAAAACATGTTCTTTTTTTCCACCCTAGTTGAAAATGAAAGAGTTCTATAATATAATGAAAAATTTAAGAGGGAAAAAAGAGAGAATGAAGAATAATGATAGAAAACAAAAAAAAATCATCAAGAAAAAAGAAGAAATTGAAGCTTGTGTATGGCCGTTTTAGAAAGCTGGTGGAGTTAAAACATTGTATTAATGTTATCAGTATTTATTTCACGTTTATTGAAATTCTCAAATATCATTTTTGTTCTATGATTTAATGTATTTATCGCTACCCATTATAACCTAACATTACATGTTGTAACAAGACCAATTTCTAGCTTCCACTGACCAAAATCCTAGATCTGTCACTGGTTGTTAGTGATAAAAATAAAAGTTACGAGTGTCATTGGTGAAATTCATAGTATCCATTATAAGTCATTAAGTTATTTTATTTTTTTAACCTTCTATTTTCTATTTACTTGTGCTTTTTTTTGACTTTTTATCTGTTTTTAATGTTCTATTTTTCAGTTTTAACTTGGTTTTACATGCTAACTGTTTTTTTTTCCTTTTCTTACTCTAAGTTTCTTATACTTCATTTTAATTTTAATATATGCTCTTATTGCCCTCTATTCTTTATGTAATATTTTTTCCTTTAGCCTTTCGGGCACTTATAATTACAACTTTAGATTTTGATATTGTTAAAGTTATAACGTTTTAAAATTTTTTCATTAAACGAGATTAAACCCACCGCCTAATTTACTAGCTTTATCCTAATCACCGTTGATAAAGGTAGTCGTGAATAATTTGTTGATAAAGAAACAAGAAGAATGCTTGAGGTAAAGGACACTGTCACGTGAGTGATGACCATAGGATCACGTTAATATGATTCTTTATTTCATATCAAGTTTCGCTCCTTTTAAGAACAATTTTTAAAAAAAGAAACAAATGTTGATTCTGTCGGTAGGATTTTATGGGTAGATATCACAGGTTCTAAAGGATCCATATCCAAGTCTTTTTCTTTATTGAATATTATTGCAAAATTGACGTCTTTCACTCACATTTTTAGTCTTTAAAATACTTTTATAACAGCTGAAGTTTCATGTAACGAGCAAGTAATTAGCGTAAGGATATTACAAATTACATTTAGTTTTGTTGTGAATATATACTTGTAATCCCACGAGTAAAATCAAAATCACACCACGAAATCCACTTAAAATAAGATAATTTTGTACTATACTTTATTCATAAAAACGGGATGGCCTAGATCTACTCTTTGGCTTGGGAATGGGCATACACACGTTTCTGAATAATTTGTCATTTCTTGCTCTTTATAGTCACCAACAAACACGGGTGGATTTACCCACTAGGGATAAGTGTGAGTGTCGCCCTCACCAATGATTTTTTCTATAGCTATGTAGATATCGTAACATTGTGTGAATCCAAAGATCGTTCAGGGTATTATCAGCTTAGTTATTAATAAAACTATAATCGCGGAACTATCAAAGTTTGTTGCTTGATTAATCCAATACGTATGAATAAACAAACAAATCAATAAAGTGAAGAACGGATGTAATACTTAAACCAATTAATATCAAACGGAGAACATATATAAATATTAACAAATGTTTTTCATTAACTATTGATGAATGATTACAACGATCAATAAAAGATTTTGCTATTGCTAATGTTCTAATGCTGATATTGATGCGAATGTATTGTTGTAAATACGATTGCGGCTGCTAGGGTTTGATTGATGTTTGATTGTAGGCAATCGGCTTGTTTAATTGTGAATCTAAGCCTTGTATTTATAGGTTTAGGGTTTACTGATTTGAAAACTATAACTTTCTTATTAGGGTAAGGTTGTTAGTCAGAGAATGTTATTATGTGATATTCTCTGACTAAAGTATAGGTCATCTGTAGGTGTTAACTTTTACTTTAGAGTTGACTTTTGTTGATCTATTTTCGTGGAATACATCAAGTTAATCTTCCGCAGTGACTTGGTCTTCCGCAACAGTTTTCTTCTTCCGTAGGAGTTTTCTTCTTCCGTAGGAAATTACTTCTTCCGCAAGTGAAATAACTTTCGCAGGTGTTGCACTTGTTCATCCGCAGCAAGTCATTATTCCTTGGTGAATTGCATGAACTTGATGATCTTGTGAAGCTACCGCAAGAATTCCACGGAGTTCCTTATCTTGTTCCACATGATCTACGGAAGAACATATTGGTCACCCGCAAATGTATCCAACACTTGGGCAGTTCCTTGAATTGGCCAATACTCATGATTTCCCTACAACATACATATAAATCAACACATAACATATGGGTTAACCTATACATACATATTGCATACATAATGTTAAGAGGTTATAAAAGATATTACAATGATTGATTTAAGAAACTAAAACTATACAGATTTCTAGACCTAAAATGTACTTGATCTCCATTCTTCTCATCTTATTTAGGGTGTCAAACTTGATTCCTAAAATGTCTTCTTCAGTGGTCAAGGTAGCAATAACACTGTTGTTATTGACCACTTCTAGCTCATCTTCTTCAGAGATCCTTAAATCAGTGATAGATGGGAATTCAGAACCCATGAGCTGGCCTGCTTCGAATTTTCTTCGTTTCTTTGCATTGGCATCCAACTTGTCTATCACTTGAATCATATGCACATAAAGACATAGATCATTTTGAGCCTGTTGGTTGTTAAGCTTTAGGAAGAATTTGTCATATAAGTATGTTGGATAACTGGGGTGCAGGAGGTTGATTTCCATTGGATCAAATATCCTTATGCTCAAGGTTGCATTCCCATCTGCAGTTCGTTGAAGCACAAGTTCTTTGGATTTTTTCATATATCCCCAATATGTGATGGGATGTGTGAATTGATTTCTTTCAAACCTTTTGGTGGGTTCTAAGCTTTTCTTTACATGCCCAGTCCGGATCAAGAATTCAGTTTCTATTGGGTGTGAGGGGCTGGCTTGTGGCCTTCTTTGTTTTTCTTTTCTTTTCATGCGCTCATCATCTTCCTTTTTTGCTTCTCTTAGAACATCATCCTTGAATTTTGTTAGTAGTTTACCAACCATCCCAGAGAAATTTCTTCCCCTAGCATGAATTGGATAGTTGATGATTTGCAGGATCTGAAGTTGAGTGATATCATCATCTGGGAGTGATATGACTTGTTTAATTCGAGGGAAGTATTGTATCATCCTAGATGCCCTTTTGATGATTACACTATTCCAATCAGCATCGTATTTCCATGCGATGATCTGTAAGTCTTCAACTGACTTGGGAGTAGTGATGATCGAAGAGCTGAAATATGGTAGACTTGTGTTCAGTCACTTCTCTCACCGTTGTTCCTAGTGGCCACACTTTGCTTAGGAGCACCTCTCTTGGTTCCCTGATCAACTTTGCTTTTTCTTTGTGCATATCTTTGCTTTCAACTATGGTAGGCTCAGCTGGAGTGGTTGTATGTGTTAGCCTTAGATCTTTGGTTTCTATTCTAAAACGTACTCCAGTTTGTAGCTCTATCTTCATTACATACTCCATCATTTGTCTCAGCTCCTTCACTCTTCTATCTCTTAATTCATAGAATTTATGGTTATGATGTTGTAACCAATAAATCAAATTGTTTTGGTTGAACTTTTTGGAGTCACAATGACCCAATTCTTTCTTGAGTTGTCCTTGAACTTGAAACTTAATAAAGTTGTCATAGTTGCAGTTCAGGATCATGAAGCTTGCCACAACGAAGTCTTTTATTGTTTGTTTGAGTTCATCATTGTTTATTCGTTCCACCAAGTCAATTGGGAATCCTTTGTTGATAAGGTCCATCAACATGCTGGACTCTGGTATTTCTTCAAGGATGTCTTGATGGGTGATCTTTTGGGTTGCTTTAGGAGTATCTTCGCTTATCAACTGCTCCCATTCAGCATCACTCTCATCTTCAGCTTCAGTTTGCTTTGTTATCATTGGGTTAACTGAAGGGGTATGCTCCGGTGACATCAGTTTGAACTTCTTAGGTGATTCTTCCACCTTTATCACCTCCTTATTAGTTTTTTATAAATACCTGCTCTTTCTATTGTAGCAGATAAGAAGGGCTAGTTTTTGTCCTTACACAGCTCTAGATGATGGTCGATCAGCATATGGTACAAGTTGAGATAATTGTGCAGCTTCAAGCTCACTTATCCTTTTCCTCAATCTCTCAATCTCTTCATCTTTAGCTGTTATTAGTTTAGCTTGCCTAGAGATGGTTATTTGTGAATTTTTCATCTCTAGCATAGCTCTTGATAAGCATCAATCACTACTTGATCAGTTTGAGCATTGTCTTTAAGCCTTCTGATAGATCCTTCTTGTAGAGCTATGAGGGCATCATTTTCTTTCATTTCTAGCTCTATCTTCTTCAGTTTCTCTCTTTTTTTATTAGATTTGATGGTCAGCTTGTTGTATTTTGCAACAAGAAAGCTCTTGCTGAAATCAATCTCTTCGTCATTTAGATCATCTTCATTGTAGGCTGCGATGTCAACAAACTAAGGTTCACGCTCATCCTCAGGCTTATCTTGACCTATAACTTGGTCCACCTCCTATTCTTTCTCATCATCACCCTCTAGATTCACTTCTTCAGTAGCCTCACACCGTGCTTTATTATCCTCTTTTTTTCTATGATGAGTTCAGTGGGAGTGTCATTCCCAATGACTTCAGTCATAGGTGGGCTTGGGCTAAGAGGTTATTCTTGTGGAGGTGAGTGTGGTATGGGAGAGAGATTTACTGGTTGAGTGGAATTGGTTGAAGTTTTTGATTGGGTAACAGATGGTTGTGATTGATTGGGAGAGTTAGGTTATGTTTGTGAGGATGATAGTTGTTCAGTTGGTGAGGCTTGTTGAGCTGGTGGTGATGGTGGTTGGTTTGTCAATGGAGATTGAGGTGGTGTATGTGAACCTTGCTCAGTTGAAGCTGGTGATTCTTCACCTTGTTCTTCCTCGTCTATGAACATCAACTCTTGAGGTATTTCAGCATTTACATCAATCACATGAGGGAGCATCTCCATTTCTGCACCCTCGTATCTTCCACTGATATTGTTCAGAACAGATCTGCTCAGTGTGCTTGAACAAATACATCCCTTCCCTCTCTATCTGAGGCATAGAGTCATTGATGATCAATTGGAGAAATCTTGGGAACATGTACATCTTTTCAGCCTTTTGCAGTTCCACTTGATCACAGAGGCAACCAAGAATGTACTTAGCATAAGTATACCTTCTTCCTTCAAATATTCCAATGATTTCGGAGGAGATGTGCCTAGAGAATCTATCCAGGCCGGACTTCTTGTTTGACATGCATTTGAGGTAAGTGTTGCACAGGAATATGTAGGGCTTGCACATTCTCCCTTTCTTTATCTCTCCATTCCTATATTCCCCATCATACCCCATGAGTTCATACACCTTCTGAGAGTTCAAACACCTTCTAAATGTATTCGTGGTTGAATACATCAGGGTGACCTGCTTCTTGTTCGTCCAACTCTAGCACTCTTCTTACTATCTGTTCATCTACTCTGAGAACTTCATGTCTAATTGATGCATAGATAACTCTTTCACCATTTTCTTCTGCCACTCTTGCAGTATTCCAGAAATCTATCATGTGTGATTGATAGATTACTGGATCAGCGGATAACGCGTAGTGTATCCTCGACTGCCTCAGATAACGGATGATCTCTATACATCCTTCAGTAACCGGGACATCTGGATTTAGGAATGCACATATATTGTGCTCCTTGGAAAATCAATTTTCCATCTACAATATACGATAACATTAGTAAATAATGATTTAATAATTTTAGGTATGAATCAGACATTTTAGGTTTTACACAGGTTTAAGAGTTTTGACTGCATTTAGGCAGAAATCCATGCTGTTCAAGTGGTAATCAGTGATTTACCTTGTTGAAAATGTTCGTATAATGAACTATTGTTTGAGAATCCGACTGATTTGGTGTTTTTGAATGGAAATTTGAATATTGGCAGAAGGGGTTTTAGTGAGGTTGACGAACGGTTTTCTAGATCGAAGTGTGTTCCGAGAAAAGTAAATGAATAAGACAAGTCCAAGGTATCTTTTATACACTTTTTCAGAGACGTAATTAATAACCTTTTAATATTGATATTGTGGGAACCTCAACCCTTGTTACCCTTCCGCGAAAACCTTTGTTTCCACAGATTATCCATGATATCTTCTGTATAAATTAAAGCTTCCGTAGAAGATTAACTCTTCCGTTGGAAAACTTAATCTTCCGAGGGAAAATCTACGGAAGTATACTTTGTATTTCCATATATTATCAGTTTACGGAAGTAAATTATACGTGGTAAACATTTACATCCATAGGCTACCAATCGACGAATGTTCACATGTTCACTTGTTTTGATGCTTTGCACTGTAGCATCTGCTGAAATGCAATGTGTTACACTGTAACTTCTGCAGAACTTTTGATAGATGATTCTAATATTATATTAGATCATAGGTTGTTATTGGACCATTGTTGGCTTGATCCTATGAGAATCATGGCAAGATTTTCGCAAGTCAGCTATCCAACAGCCAAAGTAGTTGCTTATGATTCAATTTCCTTCAATGTTTTTGTTTTAACTCATTTTTCATGCTGATTACTACTCCCCTTAAATTTGTGCTTAATAATGAAGTGTTTAGCATAAATTTAAGTGAAAAGAGCAGGAAAAGCAATGATCTCACCACAAGATGTTAAATAACAAGGATTAGCAAAACTTAAACAACTGTACAAGCTTTGAAAATGGGATCACACTATAACACTAAGTTACCTATGGATGGATTTAGTTTAGTTCGGAGTAGACAATGATCTAGTACTGATTGCAAGTATGTTGATCCCCTTAAATTCATGTTTTGAAGTTGATTGCAGATTGATTGATCTGGACTCCACATTCAAGTCACATTAGAGTTTGTCCTCCGTTAGCGAGTTATCCTATAATTTTTTCACACTTAAGCTATGTACCTTTAAGTATAAGATATATCTTAAGATTTCTATGAAATCTTATTAATGCATATTGTTGTTAAAGCTCTGTAAATTAATATACAAGTGATCGCTTTGGATTCTTTTAGAGATTGATGTATGATCATCCTCAGACACCAAGTCTTTACTAACAGAGGTACCTTTAACCCAGGTCTTTGTACACAAAATAGAGGGATGATTATGATAATAATCATATCATTATCCCAGGTCTTTGCTTACGCAAAACAGAGGGAAAATGAGGTGCAAAGATAGAAATTATAAATAGTTAGTACATAGTGTGTTTATGTGAGTAAGTTGATCACCTCAGAATAAGACTCACTCTCTTGCTCCTCAAAATGGAAACTCCCACAATCAGTCAACTAGACATTGAGTTTGGTATGCATTTATGTATGGTCTACTCAAGCTAAATCTACTCACATATCAAGGTACATCTGATCTGTTTTTATGTAAGTTTAAAGTTAAGAAAGTAAGCTGAGTTATAGTGTACTATCATATCCCAGTATGCAAAAGCTATAAGTACAACATTATGTTTTGTATGTGTGATTGTTTTAGGTATGTATGTGTCTCATACAAGGTGGATTGATTATGCATTTCTTAATGATGAAGAGAAAGGTTAATCTAAGTTGGTCATGCCTAATGATTCAATTAAGAAATTAAAACTTACGGAATAAAAAGCTTTAGTGAATAAATCAGTAAGCTGATTATTGGTATCCACTTTGATTATCTTGATCAATCCCTTTTCCGAGCATTCTCTCAGAAAATGATACATGATATCTATATGTTTGGTTTTACTATGTTGTACTGGGTTAACAGTGATGAACATAGCAGCTGAGTTATCTACATGAATTGAAGTTTGAAGGAAACTGTACTCATAATCAAGTAATTGGTTTTGCAACCATAAGACTTGAGAGCAACCAGCTGAAGCAGCTATGTACTCAGCTTTAGCTGTGGATACTGTGACATTGGTTTGTTTCTTGCACTGCCATGAGACAAGCCTAGGTCCTAGAAATTGACATCAACCGGTTATGGATTTTCTATTGTTGTAACCTCCAAAATCACTGTCTGAATAGGAGTATAAAGTGAATTCTCCTTCTTTGGGATACCAAAGGCCAAGAGCAGGTTTCCCTTTAAGATATCTGAATATCCTCTTTATAGTATTCATATGTGATTCCTTTGGATCAGCTTGGTACCTAGCACAAACACAAACAACAAATATAATGTCAGGTCTGCTTCCAGTTATGTAAGGCCCCGTTCCCGGGAAGCCTCACAGTTGGTTAATCATAGCATAAAATCACTTTATAAATAAAATATTGCAGCAGAATTAAATAAACATTCACTTAAAACTTGGGAATCATATTATACTTATACATTTGTCTTTAAGTGGAATAAAACATGGCGCATGGTCTTTAATTACAATAAAGATTTCATAGACAGGAATGCCATCCATTGCCCGCCAAATAGCTCGCTGGTGCCATCCTCAGCATCAACATTTACCTGTCCACTATTATGCATAAAAGTCAGCTTTGCTGAGTGAGTTCTAGTCTTATATAAATAAGAAAATATAAGCTTTATCCTCCATATAATGACCACGCATACATCATACTACATAACATTTCTTGCATCATATTAAGCATGTTCATTAGCTTTCATTCTTTTATTATCTTTCACTTCACCATAAGCGAGATTGCACAAAGCAAGAGCTCCATGTTGATCGACAACGAATGTCGACCCCTGTCGGTACACATCATCATGGTAGCTAACCCCCGACAGCTGATCCACACTGCAAGGCACATAGCCCGCTCATGAATACGGATCCATCGTCATACGTCAGACTCATATAAGTAAAGTCTATCATAGTGCTTGCAAGACTTTTCATCGTCAAATGGGCCCGGGGTAACATTTGTTAAGCTCCACTTCTCATTAATATTATCTTCCACTTAATATATAATGCATAACTTATTAAGTACACAACATACCAAGTTCTAGCCATCATAACACATAATCGACCCTCCGCGGAACAGTGGGGGTTTGGGGGCGGCAGCCCCTGACAGCAGGGTCCTAGGGGCAGTAGCCCCTAGTGGGGTCCAAGGGGCAACGCCCCTAGCTGGGGCCAGGCTGCCAGGTCAGCGCGCAAAATTTTTATTTTAAGGACTTTATATAGCATATTTTGTTATAGGAAAATTTATTTTCTTGTTAAAACCCCTTAAAATCTTTACCTTGAAAAGATTAGGTTTACTATGCATAATAGCCCTAAAAACATGGTAAATTTTTTAAATAAGGGGATCTAGAACTCACCTGGATATCGTGAGTAACTTCTAAACTAAGCCTTCTAGGCTAGGATCGCACTACACAGCCTGCAGATAAGTTAACACTTAAAGGGGTTAATTTCTGTCTAATTTCGCTGCTAATTTCGCTATCAGATAAGCAGTTTCGCTGGCAGTTTCGTGGCAGTTTCGCTGCAGTTTCGCTGCCAGTTTCGCTGGCAGGTTTGCTATAGTTTCGCTGCAGTTTCGCCGCCAGTTTCGCCCAGCAGTTTCGCATGTCAGATGTGCCCAACTTTCGTTGGAATTTCCTAGTTTTGCAATATCTATAGGTCAACCTAGACACTAGCGAAATTACCAGCGAAACTATAGTTTCGCTGGAAATTTTCTTAGTTTCGCTGGATGAGTATACAGTTTCGCTGATCGAGCTTATAGTTTCGCTGGACGAATAAAAATGACGAACCAGCCCGTTTTTAACCCAAAATCTTAACTTTTTACGTCCAATCGCTTAGTTTATCAACCATGAGGCTATATCTAAGCTTTTTACATGTTTTCATATGTAAAAATGTGACCTTTATATGATTCTTTGCAACTTTTCAAAACCCAAAACCCTAGAATCCTTGTTTGATCTACAGAAGGGTTTAAAGGCGGATTCTTACTTGGATTTGTTTCTCCTTCTTATGGTTTGATGATCCAACACCCAGATCTTCAATCCCTTAACCTTTGAAGCTCCAAATCTTGAGTTTTCTTCACTTTCTCTCTCTACTTTCTCTCTCTATGAATTTGGGGGACTAGGGTTCAAATGAGGGAGATGGTGGCTGGTTGAATGTGTTAAAGGGCTGATTATGGGCCCTTAATCACTTAGGATCTTGCCCATAAGCCTAATTTAGCCCATAACCCATTTCCTTTCTTCATTTAATACCCACTAATTAAGCCCATTATTCTTGATGACTTGTTTTGACTTTTCGGGTGTTACAAGTCTCCCCCACTTATTTAGGTTTCGTCCTCGAAACCTGTCAGTCATCAAACAATTGAGGATAAAATTTCCTCATCTCGTCCTCGGTCTCCCATGTAGATTCTGATCCTTTTCTGTGTCTCCACTATACTCGTACTAGCGGAACCACTTTATTGCGTAAGTGCTTCTCTTTCCAATCAAGGATGGCCACCGGCTGCTCTACATAGTTCAGTCGTTCATCGATTTAAATTTCTTCTAATGGTACAACTGCATCATTGTCTGCCAGACATTTCCTAAGATGAGATACATGGAACGTAGGGTGAATTCCACTCAACTCATTGGGTAGTTCTAATCTGTAGGCCACTTCCCTTACCCTCGCGACAATACGGAATGGCCCTATGAACCTTGGGCTTAACTTTCCCCGTTTTCGAAACCTGATGATCCCTTTCTAGGGAGATACCTTGAGCATAACCTTATCACCAACCTCAAACTCTATTGGTCTACGCCTCTTATCAGCATAAGACTTCTGGCGATCCTTTGCGGCTTTCATGAATGCCTTAATCTTATCTAACTTCTCAGTTGTGACCTCAATCACTTCAAGACTTCCTAATTCCTTTTGCCCGATGTCACCCCAACACACGGGCGTTCTGCACTTCCTACCTTACAACATCTCATAAGGTGGCATACCAATGCTGGCATGGTAACTATTATTATATGAGAATTCCGCCAACGGTAAGTGCTCATCCCAACTTCCTCCAAAATCAATTACATACGCTCATAGCATGTCTTCTAATGTCTGAATCGTTCTTTCCGACTGACCATCCGTCTGGGGGTGGTAAGCCGTACTAATATGCAGTCTAGTCCCCATTGAGTCGTGAAACCTCTTCCAGAACTTGGACGTAAACCGCGTGTCCCTATCCGAAACGATAGACACTGGAATGCCGTGACGAGCCACGATCTCCTTAATAAATAACTCCGCCAACCTCTCAGAGAAAAATGTCTCACGAATTGGTAGGAAATGGGTGCTCTTTCTTAAACGGTCAACAATCACCCAGATAGCATCACTTCCTCTCGCCGTGTGAGGTAGCTTCGTGATGAAGTCCATTGTGATGTTTTCCCATTTCCATTCTAGAATATCCAAAGGCTGGATCTTCCCATATGGCTTTTGGTGCTCTGCCTTCATTTGCAAACAAGTCAGGCACTTGCTCACGTACTTAGCCATGTCACGCTTCATTACTGGCCACAATAATCTCTCTTCAAATCCTGATACATCTTTGTGGCACCGAGGTGGATGGAATATCAGGTCTTGTGAGCCTTATCCATGATATTCTCCCTCAAATCCCTATAGAGAGGAATCCACATCCGCCCGAATCGGGTTCTAACACCAAGGGTGTTTTCTCCCAATTCTGATTCATGTCCTTTTATCCTTTTAGAGTTGACTCTATTACCTTCCAGTGCTTCATCTTGGAAGTTTCTCACTTGCTTCATAATTTCGGGCGTCATGATCAACTGATAAGCCTTCACCCAGATCGGTTTGGGCCGTCCCTTCCTGCTAAGGGCATCAGCAACCACATTTGCCTTACCAGGATGATAGTGAATTTCGCAGTCATAGTCCTTAATCAGTTCCAACCACCTCCGCTATCTCATGTTGAGATCCTTTTGTTCAAAGAAATACTTCAAACTTTTGTAGTCAGTGAAGATGGTGCATTTCACCCCATATAGGTAGTGCCTCCAAATCTTTAATGCAAAAACCACTGCAGCCAACTCCAAATCATGGGTAGGATAATTGGTCTCGTGGACCTTTAATTGTCTAGAAGCATAGGCTATCACCTTCCCTCGTTGCATCAACACGCAACCCAATCCTGCATACGAGGCATCCAAGTAGACTACCAGGTCCTCGTTCCCTTCAGGTAACGTCAAGACAGGGGCTTGAGTTAACCTCATCTTTATTTCTAGGAAGGCGTTCTCCTTATCAGTACCCCATTCACACTTCACGTCTTTCTGGGTCAGCTTAGTCGAAGGAGAAGCTATCTTGGAGAAGTCCTGGATAAACATCCTATAGTAACCTGCCAGGCCTAAGAAACTACAAATCTCAGATGGCGTCTTTGGAGGTTCCTATTGCATCACCACTTCAACCTTCGCTGGGTCCACCCTGATCCCCTCGGGGTTAACCACATGACCCAGAAATTGAACTTCTCGAAGCCAAAATGAACATTTAGAGAACTTAGCATATAACTTTTTGCTTCTGAGCGTCTCTAATACTTCTCGAATATGATCGGCATGTTCTTCTTCACTTTTTGAATAAATTAAGATATCATTGATGAACACTATTACCGATTTATCCAATATCGGCCGACATACCCGATTCATAAGGTCCATAAAAGCAGCTGGCACGTTGGTTAAACCAAAGGACATGACGAGAAATTCGTAGTGTTCATAACGTGTACGAAACGTCGTCTTAGAAACATCTTGTTCTTTCACCTTCAGTTGGTGGTAACCAGACCGCAGGTCTATCCTTGAAAACCAGCTGGCACCCTAAGTTAATCGAACAGGTCGTCATTCCTTGGTAACGGATACCGATTCTTTACGGTTAGCTTATTGAGCTCGCGATAGTCAATGCACATCCGCATGCTACCATCTTTCTTTTTGACGAATAGAACTGGAGCACCTCATGGGGAGATACTCGGTCGGATGAAGCCCTTATCCAATAAATCTTGCAACTGGTCCCTCAGTTCTACCATCTCCGAAGGAGCTAATCGATATGGTGCTTTATCGACGGGCTGTGCTCCCGGTAGCATATCAATTTGGAATTCGATTTCGCGGTCAGGCGGCACACCAGTCATGTCTTCAGGATAGACTTCAGGAAAATCACGCACCACCGGTACGCTGGATAATTGTGGCTCTGGCGCATCCACATCCCTTACATAGGCGAAGTAAGCACTGCAACCACGCCTCAAGTACTTTTCGGCCGTGATCATCGACACCACCTTCGGTATACTGAACGCTCTATCCCCGCGAACCGTAACTGAGCTACCATCGGGCGCGATTAGGCTAATTATCTTGTTACTACATACTATATTCACTTCATAGTCAGCCAACCAATCCATGCCTAACACCACATCAAAACCTCCTAAGGCCATAACATGCAATCTAGCTGGGAACTTATAACCTTCCAACTCTATTAGGCAACCCTCAACTACCTCAGTCACCTTGGTGGACTTACCAATGGCTGTTTCTACATAAAAGGGCTCGTCTATCTTTCTACTCTTATCATGCAATAAACGACAAAAAGGCAGTAGACACAAAACTCCTACTAGCACCAGAATCAAAGAGAACAAAAGCATATTCGTGGTCCACCAGAAACATACCTGAAACTACTTCTGGATCTGCCCTGGCCTCCTCACGAGTTATGTTGAATGCCCTAGCCTTTGCCTTCGAACCGTCACCCTTTCCTTTATCTCCAGCTTTAACCGTTCCTGATCCTCCTGATTTCCTTTCTTGTAGTCCCTCTCCACATGTCCCATCTCGCCATAATGGTAACACTTCAACTCCTTGCAATCCCTAGCACAGTGGCCCTCGCCCCCATATTTAAAACATTTTCCAGTCCCAACTCTACACTCCCCTGAATGACCTTTTCCACATTTTCTACAAGCACCTCCTTCACCTGTATTTCCCCGTCTCCCTGACTGATCCTCAACTCTCATCCTCTTCTCTCCACTCCTGAAGTTATCACCTCCGAACCTCTTCCCATTTCCGTTCTTGTTCCCACTCCATTTCTCTACCTTCTTCTGTACAGGCATTGGGTCTCTCTCATCGTACAACCTCCCAGCTAAGTCCACCACAGACCTAAACGTGCCTGGTCTAGCCGTAATCATGTGCCTCCTGATATCCACGGGCAAACCCTGCATGTATCTCTTGATCTTCTTGGATGCAGGTGTTACCATGTCAGGCACAAGTGTTGCAAGTTCATTGAACTTGGAGGTATACTCTTGATGAGTCATGTTCCCAGCCTCCAAATACAAGAACTCCATTGAACTTGGAGGTATACTCTTGATGAGTCATGTTCCCAGCCTCCAAATACAAGAACTCCTTCTCAATCTTGTCTAATTCCTGATGGGGACAATACTCCTCCTGCACCAACTCCTCCAACTCAGACCACTTCAGTTTTGCTATCGATCGCTTTCCTTCAGCCTGGACAATATTGTCCCACTAGCACAACGCTGAGTCGATGAAAGAATGAGTGGCAAACTTAACTTTCTGATCTTCCTGGCACTCACTAATTTCCAGTACCGCTTCCATCTCTCTAACCCAACGATGAGCGGCAGTGGCATTGCTGTTACCGTCAAAGGTCGGGGGCTTGCACCTTTAAAATGCCCCATAGTTGCACCCCCTAGTCGTCTCTCTCTTAGAGTCCTCATCACTGTCGTCATCATGGACTACCACCTTAGGGTTTGATGGCTCCTCTTCAGATTCTTCCGTCCTCCCAGTGGACCTTCCAGAATTCTTCTTATTTTCCTTCCCCTTCTTATAAGCTTTCTCCCTATCCTTGACTGCTTTGATCACCTCAGTCACCACCGAGAGTAAGACATTTTGCATGACATTATAGACTTAATTGGCGATAGCCTCCTTCACAGTGGATTTGAGGGTGGCTGATCCCTCACCCTCCAGGTGACTATGGAGGTCTGACTCCTCGTGAACAGTCTCGGGAGCCTTAGCTTTGCTCCGGGTGACACGTGGTGTAGTAGGATGACCACCTCGAGGATGTCCACGTGTAGCCTTCCCAGATTTCCTGCCCGCCATATCTAATTCCTATAAGATTTAAACACCAAAATGGTCATTCAAGATAATTGCTCAGATCATTACAAGTATGGTAAGTCCTTAATTACAGTGGCCAAGTGTGATTAACTACTTACCTTACCCTCCTGTCCCAAGCAATCATTATCCTAACACATGTCAGTATTCAAATCTACGCGCATATAAAACAAATAGCACATGCACATAATACCAGTTTACTTGAAATATTTTACCTGATGGCACGTAGTTACTTGGGTAGGCATCCTTCGTTTGGTCTAATTCTCAGTTTAAGTTTAGGTTTGAAAAAAAATATTTTACCCATTTCTCTTAAACTTTGGCTCTGATACCAACTTGTAAGGCCTCGTTCCCGGGAAGCCTCACAGTTTGTTAATTATAGCATAAAATCACTTTATAAACAAAACATTGCAGCGGAATTAAATAAACATTCACTTAAAACTTGGGAATCATATTGTACTCATACATTTGTCTTTAAGTGGAATAAAACATGGTGCATGGTCTTAAATTACAATAAAGATTTCATAGATAGGAATACCATCCATTGCTCGCCAAGTAGCTCGCTGGTGCCATCCTCAGCATCAGCATTTACCTGTCCACTATTATGCATAAAAGTCAGCTTTGCTGAGTGAGTTCTAGTCTTATATAAATAAGAAAATATAAGCTTTATCATCCATATAATGACCACGCATACATCATACTACATAACATTTCTTGCATCATATTAAGCATGTTCATTAGCTTTCATTCTTTCATTATCTTTCACTTCATCATAAGCGAGATTGCACAAAGCAAGAGCTTCATGTTGACCGACAACGAATGTCGACTCCTGTCGGTACACATCATCATGGTAGCTAACCCCCGGCAGTTGATTCACACTACAAGGCATATAGCCCGCTCATGAATACGGATCCATCGTCATACGTCAAACTCACATAAGTAAAGTCTATCATAGTGCTTGCAAGACTTTTCATCGTCAAATGGGCCCGGGGTAACATTCGTTAAGTTCCACTTCTTATTAATATTATCTTCCACTTAATATATAATGCGTAACTTATTAAGTACACAACATACCAAGTTCTAGCCATCATAACACATAATCGACCCTCCGCGGAACAGCGGGGGTTCGGGGGCGGCAGCCCCTGACAGCGGGGTCCTAGGGGCAGTAGCCCCAGTGGGGTCCAAGGGGCAACGCCCCTGGCTGGGGCCAGGCGGCCAGGTCAGTGTGCAAAATTTTTATTTTAAGGACTTTATATAGCATATTTTGTTATAGGAAAATTTATTTTCTTGTTAAAACCCCTTAAAATCTTTACTTTGAATAGATTAGGTTTACTATGCATAATAGCCCCAAAAACATGGAAATTTTTTAAATAAGGGGATCTAGAACTCACCTGGATATCGTGAGTAACTTCTAAACTAAGCCTTCTAGGCTAGGATCACACTACATAGCCTGCATATAAGTTAACACTTAAAGGGGTTAATTTCTGCCTAATTTCGCTGCTAATTACGCTATCAGATAAGCAGTTTCGTTGGCAGTTTCGCTGGCAGTTTCGCTAGCAGTTTCGCTACAGTTTTGCTGCATTTTCACTGCCAGTTTCGCCCAGCAGTTTCGCATGACAGTTTTGCTGTCAGATGCGCCCAACTTTTGTTGGAATTTCCTAGTTTCGCAATATCTATAGGTCAACTTGGGCACTAGCGCAATAACTGTAGTTTCGCTGGAAATTTTCTTAGTTTCGCTGGATGAGTCCACAGTTTTGTTGGATGAGTCAACAGTTTTGCTGATCGAGCTTACAGTTTCGCTGGACGAATAAAAATGATGAACCAGCCCGTTTTTAACCCAAAATCTTAACTTTTTACGTCCAATCGCTTAGTTTATCAACCATGAGGCTATATCTAAGCTTTTTATATGTTTTCATACGTAAAAATATGACCTTTATGCGATTCTTTGCAACTTTTCAAAACCCAAAACCCTAGAATCCTTGTTTGATCTACAGAAGGGTTTAAAGGCTGATTCTTACCTGGATTTGTTTCTCCTTCTTATGGTTTGATGCTCCAACACCCAGATCTTCAATCCCTTAACCTTTGAAACTCCAAATCTTGAGTTTTCTTCACTTTCTCTCTCTACTTTCTCTCTCTGTGAATTTGGGGGACTAGAGTTCAAATGAGGGAGATGGTGGCTGGTTGAATATGTTAAAGGGCTGATTATGGGCCCTTAATCACTTAGGCTCTTGCCCTAAGCCTAATTTAGCCCATAACCCATTTCCTTCCTTTATTTAATACCCACTAATTAAGCCCATTATTCTTGATGACTCGTTTTGACTTTTCGGGTGTTATAAGCAAAGTACATTAAAGATCCTATCATTGATCTATAAAGTCTTTGATCGACATATTTCCCTTGAGGGTCAGGTATAATTTTGTCAATGGTGGATGTTGGTGTTTTGCATGAGGATGTATCAGCCAGAGAATATTTCTTCAGAGTTTTAAAAATATACTTCTCTTGATGATAAAGATGCCATCTGGTTTCTGATGCACTTGCAATCCGAGAAAGAAGGTTAGCTCTCCCATAGAACTCATCTGAAACTCAGATTTCATTAATGATTCAAACTCTTCACACAATCTCTTATTTGTTAATCCAAATATAATGTCATCCACATATATTTGCACCACCAAGAGATCTTGATGCTTATGTTTGAGAAATAGAGTCTGATCTATTGTTCCCCTCTTGTAACCATGCATTAGTAGGAAGGATGAGAATGTCTTATACCACTTCCTTAGTGATTGATGAAGACCATATAAGGCTTTGTTCAGCTTGTATACTCGGTGAGGACAGTCCGGATCTTCAAAGCCTGGAGGTTGAGCAACATAGATTTCTTCATCAATCTTACCATATAAGAAAGCACATTTCACATCCATTTGGTAGACTGTGAATTGCTTATAAGCAGCATAGGCTAGGAAGACTCTGATAGCTTCTATCCTTGCAACAGGAGCAAAGACCTCATCATAGTCTATTCCTTCTTCTTGAATATAGCCTTGAGCTATTAACCTAGCTTTGTTTCTTACAATGATTCCTCTGTCGTCTAGTTTATTTTTGAAAAGCCATCTGGTACCAATTGGATATTAACCTTCTGGAAAGTCAACTAGATTCCAAAATTTATGTTTCCTAAATTATTAAAGCTCCCCTTGCATAGCTTCAATCCGGTTATTGTCTTTAAGTGCAGTTGATATGTTGGGTGGAACCACTTGAGATAGAAAACAGGAGAAGCGATAAATGTTGGCTGCTCCCCCATGGTGCCTGGTGGTTCTTTGATGAAGATCACCAATTATGTTATTAGTTGGATGATTTTTATGAACGCTGGTGTTTGGAGTAGAAGCAACTGGAGTGGAAGATTCCAAGTTAGTCATATGTGTAGATGGAGATTGATCCAACTGAGATGGAGAATTAACAAAGTAGTTCAAGTCTCCTTTATTATGAACTAATACTGGATTAGCTCTATGTTCCTAATGTTGTGCTTCCGCAGAGGAGGTATGAACTTCCATAGGTGGTATAGTGATACCTTTAGAAGTTTGTTCTGGATCTACTGATGTTGTTAATTGACTTGGGGTTGTTCTGATGGAGTTAGAACTGCAGTTGAAGGAACTATAGCATCTCCGAATGTAGATGGAGTATCTACAGAGGCATTGAGTGTCACACCCCAACCTTAACGGCAGAACCGTCAAGATGTGAGGGTTAAGATTGTTCACAGTCACATAACACTATCTTTAAATGAAATATTATTATCATAAGTTTCAGATGTAATATTACAAACATAAGTCTCAAATAAGAAATCAAAATACATAATAAGAAATATTTCAAGTTCATTCATTTATTTAACTAGGTCCATTCCTAGGTGTGAATGAGCTTCAAAGGTGGCAATCAAACTTGCGTGTTTCCTGAAACATGTTAAAAATAAAAGGTCAACATAATGTTGGTGAGATTTCCATAGTTTTCAATACATAAGTATATAAAAGATGGCAATTCATGTTATAAATTAGTGAACAAAGTAACTAGGGATGTAGGACAGATGCACAATCAAACCTTGACAGTTTACAAGTTTTCCACGTTTACAAGTTTATACGATTAGCTAAGTGTACTTGGATTAACCAAGCAGGCTTGTCAAGCCCGTAGATCTATGACGTCGCCAGGCTAGCAATAGTTAATGATTGCACATATAATAGTCAATATATGGTAATTACTAAGATCAACTAACCACAACATACAAGTGAATTGCCAAGTGTTTACAAGAATCAAACGAGTTTACAAGTGCAATGGTTGTAAGGTAACATGTTTCACCCCAAAGTGTCAAAATATGCAAAAAGGGTATAGAAATACTCACATGAAGTATGCAAAATATTCCAATATATTCCTTTACAAGGTACCTAAACCTATATATTACAAGATTAGGGTTAATAATAAGGTTAACATTCTAACGAGGAACTAGGGTTTCATTAGGATTGTGGGGTTTTGACAAGTAAATAAATCTATATAATGAAATTATTTATATCTCGATTAAATGAAAAGAATTATGCAATTTAAGTGATTTAATATAGAAAAGAAAATTGGGTATAATAATTGACAAGGTTTAAATATAAGGTGTAAATAAATTTTTATAATCTTTTGAAATAAACATGTTTTAACAATAATTAACATAACGTATAGACCAATGATAATTTATTAGTCTAAACCATTAGTTAAAGTGCATTTTATAAGAAATAACCTAAAATAACATTTGTAAATAATTTGTGAAATTATAATATATATATAATTTCTACAATTTTCATGATTAATCCATAATTAAACATAATATAGTATCCATTAATAATTTAATGATTTTAAATTATGACTTCAAGTCCATAAAAATAACTATTTATACCAGTTGTAAATAATGT
>CM044001.1:83132870-83275370 GCA_024085815.1 Flaveria linearis
CCACATGTCGTCGAGAATAAGTTTAATAAGTTTCACTCGTCGGGGAGAATTAAAGAATCAAGGATAAGTTTATGGGAGACAAGTAACAATGTTTAAGCATTTACAAGGCAATCCTATGCTAAGGCATCTAGTTGCACATAAGAAGGCATAGCATTATGTAGCATGCAGACCATATATATATTTACAAGAATATAAATATTATTATATAAGGTTCATGCATAACCTATAGTCTAGGTCACCATTTCTAATAACCTAAATCCCTATAGTTATGGGCACTAATACCAATCTGTCACACCCCAACCTTAACGGAGGAATCGTCAAGATGTGAGGGTTAAGATTGTTTACAGCCACATAACACTATCTTTAAATGCAAATATTATTATCATAAGTTTCAGATGTGACATTACAAACATAAGTCTCAAATAAGAAATCAAAATACTTAATAAGAAATATTTCAAGTTCATTCATTTATTTAACTAGGTCCATTCCTAGGTGTGAATGAGCTTCAAAGGTGGCAATCAAACTTGCGTGTTTCCTGAAACATGTTAAAAATAAAAGGTCAACATAATATTGGTGAGATTTCCATAGTTTTCAATACATAAGTATATAAAAGATGGCAATTCATGTTATAAATTAGTGAACAAAGTAACTAGGGATGTAGGACAGATGCACAATCAAACCTTGACAGTTTCAAGTTTTCTGGTTTACAAGTTTATATGATTAGCTAAGTGTACTTGGATTAACCAAGCAGGCTTGTCAAGCCATAGATCTATGACGTCGCCAGGCTAACAATAGTTAATGATTGCACATATAATAGTCAATACATGGTAATTACTAAGATCAACTAACCACAACATACAAGTGAATTGCCAAGTGTTTACAAGAATCAAACGAGTTTACAAGTGCAATGGTTGTAAGGTAACATGTTTCACTCCAAAGTGTAAAAATATGCAAAAAGGGTATATACTCGCATGAAGTATGTATTATAAGATGATAATAAGGATTAAACGATATTCGAACGTATTCCTTTACAAGGCACGTAAACGTATATATTACAAGATTAGGGTTAATAATAAGGTTAACGTTCTAACGAGGAACTAGGGTTTCATTAGGATTGTGGGGTTTTGACAAGTAAATAAACCTATATAATGAAATTATTTAAATCTCGATTAAATGAAAAGAATTATGCCATTTAAGTGATTTAATATAGAAAAGAAAATTAGGTATAATAATTGATAAGGTTACATATAAGTTGTAAATAAATTTTATAATCTTTTGAAATAAACATGTTTTAACAATAATTAAAATAACATATTGACCAATGATAATTTATTAGTCTAAACCATTAGTTAAAGTGCATTTTAAAAGAAATAACCTAAAATAACATTTGTAAATAATTTGTGAAATTATAATATATATAATTTCTACAGTTTTCATGATTAATCCATAATTAAACATAATATAGTATCCTTTAATAATTTAATGATTTTAAATTATGACTTCAAGTCCATAAAAATAACTATTTATACCATTTGTAAATAATATTTCTATAAAAATAAATTTACAAAAAAATTATTAGGTAGCTTTTAAAATAAAGAAAGTTTATAAAATTTATTTTTATAATTTTAAGAATTTTTTATATATTTTTAAAGACTGAAAAAGGCCTAAAAAACAACTGAGGGTGCCCGGGTTCAAACCCGGGACCCCTGGTGCATAAGTACATGATGTTAACCTGTGGGCTAAGGCCCCGTTTTGGTTAAGATTTCCAAATAATACTTTAAAAGCCATGTTTTAGAAATTCCCAAATCCACATGAACCCTAGTTTCGGGTTGCATCAAATTGAACATCCGAATGGTGTAGTTAGCGAAATCAAACATAGGGATTTGATTCCTTATATATGTAAAAACGAACATAAGCCCTAATCTAATTACCTGATTCGAAGTTCTAATCAACGATTCCAAGTTCGATATGCCTTCGACTGTTCTTGACAGAGATTTGAACGTGTGAAAGTATTGATTATGAAATTGAGTTTATAGAGAGTTTAGGAAACCCATTTCGAGCAGAATCCCTCTAATTTATAGGTTCAATTTGATCTCGAACATGTCCAACGGTTATAAGCTTTAAGGTCGGCCGTTTCAGGTTGATTTCAATGGATTTAATG
Source organism: Flaveria linearis (assembly GCA_024085815.1). Lineage (NCBI taxonomy): Eukaryota > Viridiplantae > Streptophyta > Magnoliopsida > Asterales > Asteraceae > Flaveria > Flaveria linearis. The sequence continues at coordinate 83,135,032 of CM044001.1, forward strand.
TTGTTTCAGGCGTGATTATTATTATCAATAGCTTCTAAATGATTAAACGATGGTTTATGACTCTTTAATTTGATGATTAAGATGATTTAAAGGTCGAAACGGATTTGATTTTGAAGTATTCGGTTCGTGGGTTTTATGACACTAATACCGCATTAAGGATCGAATTAAAAGTCATATTTGGGTTCGAAACTGATGTGGGTATCAGATAACGGTTTTAAATGATTAAAATCTGAGAGTTTCATGGACTTTTGGGTGGGGCCGGAGCTCGCCGGAGCTTGGACAAGGTGTTCACCGGAAAAAACGGGTGAAAGGGGAGAGGAAATTGGGTTTTTAAAACATTTTACACTCTGGCCCCTGCAGTTTGTGTTTTATCAAATTAATTCCACAGTTTAAAGTCTAATTCTAAACAACTTACGGTCTAGTCCCTAAGGTTTTTCAACTTTGTTATTTTATTATTTACAAGTTTTATAATATTAAAACATTTTGTTTGTATTAAATTTCAAGATTTAACATCCTTTTAAGATTAATTACAAGTATTATTATTTTGTCAAATGTTTCCATCATTAATATTGATAGTTTCTTATATTATTATTATTATTATTTTTGTTATTATTATTATTATTATTATTATTATTTTTATTATTGTTATTATTATTATTATTAGTATTATTATAACTTAAGTTAAGCTTTATATTAATCAATAAAAGTTGTATTTACCATTGTTATTATTATTTAGTAAATTAATTTATTAACTTTTGAATTAACACAGAAACAAGCATAAACGAGCACTCAAGTTTATTTAAATGACAGAAAGGTCCTTACAAGAATATAACGATGTAAATGTTTATTTAATGAAAATATGAAAGGTTACATTGAGTACATCTCCGGATGCAGTATTGACTTCTACGGAAGTAGAATTAACATCTGCTGATGCTTCATTCACTTCATGAGGGGCTGATGTTGCATGTCCATCAGATAGTCCAGTGTTTAATTGAGACGAAGGGCCTTGATCTGCAACACTTGAAGGATATGTAGGAAGTCTTGATGGATCTGCAGATAGTGGCACTTCATTTATTATTGGCGGGACATACGGATAACAAGTATACGTAGTGCCTGCAATATTCAAATAACCAGAGTTAAAAGAATTCGCGAACGCATCTATGTCAAACAACCATGATGAACCTATTACAGTTTTTGTAAATGATGTTTAATCAAAAAAGACATTAGGAGTTTCCTCTACAATATGTTGGTGTGGTATGTAAACTCTATATGATTTAGATGTTGATGAGTAACCAACAAAGAAACCATCATAGGATTTTTTTAAAAACTTCCCTATGTGTTCCTTGGTGTTTAACACAGACACATGACAAACAAAATCTCTAAGATAGCCTATAAAAGGTTTCCTTTTAAATAAGAGCTCATAAGGCAATTAATGTTCTGTTTTGAACAGTGCAGGCTGTATTCACTGCTTCAGCCCAAAAGGTAATGGGTAGATATGAATGAGCCAGCATTGTTATAGCTGCTTCAATAAGAGTTCTATTTGTTCTCTCAGCAACTCTATTTTGTTAAGGAGTTCTTGGGGCACAGAACTATCTTGCTATGCCTTTGTTCCTGCAAAAGGTATCTAGAAAACTGTTAACAAATTCAGTTCCATTATCACTTCTAAAAATTTTGACCTTTAGATCAAGTTGATTTTCAATTTTAGTGATGAACTCCATTAATGTTTCTGATGTTTCACTCTTATGTTTTAAGAAGAAGATCCATGTGAATCTAGTGAAATCATCAATAATCACCAAACAATATTACCTCTTTCCAGTGCTCATTATATTGGTTGGACCAAAAAGATCCATGTGAAGCAATTTGAGTGGTATTGTATTTATGTTAACTGTTTTGGATTTGTGTGACACCTTATGTTGTTTTCCTTTGTAACATGAAGGAGAATGAGTACAACATGAAATTCTTTCTTAGGAAGACCAACAACTAAGTCATGTCTTGCCAATCTATTCATGTTCTTCATATTAGAATAAACCAGCCTTCTATGCCACAGTTGTGATTCATCTTCTGATGACTTAGAAATATGGCATGTTTCATTTGATGTTAATAAGGTGTTGTTCATGTTCAAAACATATGTGTTGCCTTTTATTGGTGCTTTAAGAAGGATGAAATCATCTGGGATTTGCAAACTAGGTTTAAAAATGTAACAGTGAGTTTTATCAAATAAAGTGGTATAGTTTTTATTACAAATTTGAGAAACACTGAGTAAGTTAAATTGTAAATTTTCATAAAAATTCACTTTCTCAAATTTTAGTACCCTATTTTGTAACACCCGGATATTTTAAAAGATAAGAAATAAATAAAAGTAGAGGAAAAAGAAAGAAATGCAATAAGACTTAAGTTGAGGGGTAAAAGGTGTCAAAAGGACAAAAAGTATAAAAAGTTGGTGTAAAAGTGGATATGGCGCCCACTCTATCCTCACATCACAACTTTCATACGGTTTTAGAGAGAGAAGCAAAGAACTCTCTGATATTTCAAAGAAGAAGAAGGAGAAGGCTGAATTCAAGGTAAGAATTTGAAGTTTTTAAGTGTTCTTGTTGGGTTCTAGCCTGGGTTATATGCTTATGTGTGTTTATGTGTGTTCGAATGTGTTTTTGGTGGGTTTCTAGGTGTTTGAATCATTTGGAAAGTTCAAGACTTGGAGTTGAGACTTGAGAGTAGCAAAGGTGAGTACTAGACCCCGTGTTTTTACTTGTTTAAACATTCCTAGGGGCTGAAAATGTATGTAAAACCATTTTTACAAAGTTTATTTGAATACCCGTATGTATCTATGTGTGTATGATAAGGTTCTTATGGTTGTTAGGTGTTAGTTATACTTAAAATAGTGTTATTAAGCCTAGAACATGTATGAAAAATGATTGGGATTGATAATATGTTGAGAATATGCTAAACAGGTTGCCTAACCGCCTGAACAGTACCCTAACCGCCTAAAATTTGCCTTAGAAAGTTCTAAGTCTGCCCAAACATCTAAACCGGGCCCAACCGCCCAAACAGTGTCCCAACCGTCTAGAACATGCCTTATAAAAACCAAGTGTAAGCCCATGCGTCTAAACAGTAGCCCATGCGTCTAATGTTTTTGACTTAAATGCCTAAGTGTGGACCAAACATCCAAATAGTGCCCATGCGTCTGAGATGACCCAAACGTCTAAGTGATAAACATCCAAATAGTGCCCATGCGTCTGGGATGTTCCAAACGCCTAAGTGTTAAACCGCCCAAATAGTGCCCATGCGCCTAAACAGGCCTCATGCGCTGCATAGTGCTCATGCGCCTAGGACACTTAGAATATTTTCTGAAATTTTGAGTAAACAGAATCATTAGAGTTTGACCCAAGTTTGACTTAGGGTTTTTAATTGCTATTATATTTGCATTATTACAAGTTGTTCCTATGGTCATAGTGATTATTATTGTGTGACTTATGTGGTGTGCCTATGATCATAAATGCAAGTATTATCTTTAACAAAGTAAAAGAATAATGATAAAGAGAAGTGGAACTTAATTAAAATGTTAACAAGTCTTGCAAGCATATAGGAGGTGCACGACAATGTTGTTTTTAGCTCAACTATGATGCAGGTTAGCTACCATGATAGTGCTCACGGGGTAAATCAATTAAGATTGGCGGACCTTTGTAGCATGCCCTAGGTGACTGGGCTAGCCTTGTATACAGTAATTCAGAGCATAGACTGGAGAGGCCTAACACCAATTTCCCCGCGCATATAGTTTTGGGTATTGCTCATTGGTCCACATAGACAGTGAAAGATAAAGTTAAAAGATATGAAATAAACAAGGCATACAGTAAAGAAAGAATGCATTACCTTGTTGTATAGTTATTGCGTGCTCACGTACAAGAGTAAGAGATGTATTTTTACAAAAAGAGTATTTTCATGTATATACATTACACAAGGTATTTTAATACTTTTAGAAACCAGAACACACTCAGCAATACTGACTTTTATGCGTTTTCAGTTGGCAGGTAATTGTTGCTGAGGATGGCACGAGGGTGAAGCTACTCGGCAGGGAAAAGACTGACATCCATTCATAGGATATGATATTGTTGTTTTGTAATATAATGAAACAGTCTTTTGATAACTTAAACATTATTGTATTGCTTAACAACAGTATCTTTTAATAATAGAGAATGGCTTTTGCTAACGTGATTTCGCTGTTTATTTAAATAAATGTATATTAATATGTATCTATAATGCAATGAATGACCAACTATGAGGTAATCGGGAACGGGGCCTTACAAGTTTTATCAGAGCCATAGTTTAAGTGAATTGGGTAAAATATTTTCAAAACCTAAACTTAAACTGAAAATGGGACAGATAGAGGGATGTCAGCCCGAGTAGCTACGTGTCATCAGGTATTTCTTTTCTTAAAGTTAATCAGTATTATGTGTGTGTGCTATTTGACTTATGTGTTCTTAGTAGATTTAGATACTGATGTAGTCAGGATAGGAAATACTTAGGGTGTGAAGAGTAAAGTAAGTGGCTAATCACAACTGGTCACTGTCATTAGGGACTTACTATACTCAACATAGATTGAGCTATTACCTTGAATGACCATATCGGTGTTTGAATTTTATAGTGCTTCAGATGGCTAGTAGAGGATTCCAGAAGGTTGCTCGAGGTGGAGGTCGTGGTGGACGTGGCGCTAGGTCGCGTGTTATGAGGGGCACCATGGTGAATGCTGAAACAACGCCTGAAGGGCTCGAGCTTCACCATCCTATAGGTAGGGATGGGAGCCATAATCTGATGGCCTTAGTGAAGGAGGCCATAGCTGACGGGGTGCAACATGTCATGCACATGATACTACCGGCGGTGGTGATTGGGTCATGAGAGCCGTAAGGGAAGATGGAAGGATAGGGGCAACTGGAGTGGGAAAGGTTCTGGTAGCGATAGTTTCCCTCCCAAGGCCAAAAAGACGAAGGTCGAAGTCGTAAAGTGGCCGTAACCGGGGGAAGGGCGAAGGTGTGTAGTAAGTGTTGGGAAGAACCATGCGGGAGAATGTAGGTGGGGGTCGAACGTTTGCTTCAAATATGGAAGGAATGGCCACATGGCAAGGGATTGTCGTGTAGTGAAGTGTTATGCCTGTGGTAAGAAGGGGCATATAAGGAGGGACTGCAAGGAACCATGGGTGGAGAGCTCCAGGGTAAAGGATGGAATCGAGCAGGAGAAAGAGAAGACTAGGGCGGATCTCGACGTCGTGACAGGTATATTCCTAGTAGACTAAACCTGTATCTCTGTATTATTGATTCTGGAGCTAGTAGGAGTTTTATTTCTATTATTTTTGTGCTAAGTTGACTACTAATAGTAGAAGTATTAGTGAGCCATTCAATGTAGAAACTGCTGTTGGTAAGTCCACTAGAGTTACTGATGTGATAGAGGACTGTGTCATAGAGCTAGAAGGTCATAAGTTTACTGCTAAGGTACATGTGATGCCCCTAGGTGGATTTGATGTAGTCCTAGGAATGGATTGGTTAGCGGACTACGAGGCAAACATTGTATGTCACAAGAAGTTGATTTGACTAGTTGTGCCCGATGGAAGTTTGGTGACGGTTTATGGAGACCGCGTTACTACGATCCTGAAGGTGATTTCGATGGCGGTGGTGGAAAAATGTATGAGACGTGGATGTAGTGCCTATCTGGCCCACGTGAAGGATGTGGACACGTCAACACCACAACTATCCGATGTACCAGTGGTGTGTGACTTTCCGGATGTATTCCCAGAAGATTTACCCGGCGTGCCACCGGATCACGAAATTGAGTTCCAAATCGATTTGATACCCGATGCTTAACCCGTTGCCAAAGCACCGTATCGATTAGCTCCAACTGAGATGAAGGAACTCATGGAACAATTGTAGGAGCTAATGGATAAGGGATTCATTCGACCAAGTATCTCTCCATGGGGTGCTCCGGTATTGTTTGTAAAGAAAAAGGATGGTAGTATGCGGATGTGCATCAACTACCGAGAGCTGAACAAGTTGACGGTGAAGAATCGGTATCCATTACCGAGGATTGATGACTTATTTGATCAGCTCCAAGGTGCCATTTGGTTCTCAAGAATAGATCTTCGATCTGGCTACCATCAGTTGAAGGTGAAGGAGCAAGACATTCCTAAAACAGCTTTTCACACGCGTTATGGACACTACGAGTTCCTCGTTATGTCTTTTGGACTAACTAACACGCCAGCTGCCTTTATGGATTTGATGAACCGAGTGTGTCAGCCAATGTTAGATAAATCAGTGATAGTATTTATTAATGATATCCTGATTTATTCTATGAGCAAGGAAGAGCATGCCGGCCACATATGCGAGGTATTGGATACACTTAGCAGAGAGAAGTTGTATGCCAAATTCTCCAAGTGTGCTTTTTGGTTGCACGAGGTTCAATTTTTAGGTCATGTTGTTAATGCTGAAGGAATCATGGTGGATCCAGCAAAGGTTAAGGCGGGGATGCAATGGAAGTCTCCAAAGACACCATCCGAGATCCGTAGTTTCTTGGGTTTGGCGGGCTACTATAGGAGGTTCATTCAAGACTTCTCCAAGATAGCCTCACCTTTGACCAAATTGACTCACAAGGATGTGAAGTTCGAGTGGGGTCGAGAACAGGAGTGTGCTTTTGAGGAGTTGAAGACGAGATTAACCCAAGCTCCTGTCTTGACATACCCGAAGGTAGTGAAGACTTAGTGGTGTATTCGGATGCCTCTTATTCTGGGCTAGCTTGCGTGCTAATGTAACGTGGAAGGGTGATAGCCTACACATCCTGACATTTGAAGACCCACGAAGTCAACTACCCTACACATGATTTGGAGTTAGCGGCTATGGTTTTCACGCTAAAGATTTGGAGGCACTACTTATACGGTACGGAGTGCACCATCTTCACCGACCATAAGAGCTTAAAGTACTTCTTTAAGCAGAAGGATCTCAACATGAGACGGAGAAGGTGGTTAGAGCTCATCAAAGATTATGGCTGCGAGATCCACTACCATCCGGGCAAGGCCAACGTGGTGGCCGATGCCCTCAGCCGAAAGGAGAGACCCGAACCTATTCGAGTGAAGGCGTATCAGTTGATTATGACCTCTGATGTGATGATCCAGGTCAAGGAGTTTCAAGATGATGCTTTGAAAGAAGATCATCTTAACTCTGAAAGGATGAGAGGTCTACTCGCGGAACTAGGAGAAAACACCCACGGGGTTAAGACCCGCTTTGGACGAATATGGATCCCTCGTTATGGAGATCTACGAGGGCGAATCATGGATGAAGCTCACAAGACTTGATACTCCATTCATCCAGGTGCCACCAAGATGTATCAAGACATGAAGAAGGACTACTGGTGGTCGGGTATGCAACGTGATGTGGTGAAGTATGAGAGTAAGTGCCTTACTTCCTTGCAAGTGAAGGCAGAGCATCAGAAGCCCTACGGGAAGATATACAACCGTTGGATGTACCCGAGTGGAAGTGGGAGCACATCACCATGGACTTTATTATGAAGTTACCCCGTACGGCGAGGGGGTACGACGCCGTCTGGGTGATTGTTGATCGTCTAACCAAGAATGCACACTTCCTACCTATCCACGAGACGTACTCATCCGAAAGACTAGCGGATCTGTTCATCAAGGAGATTGTAGCTCGTCATGGTGTGCCGGTGTCTATCGTATCAGATCGTGACACCCGATTCACATCGAAGTTTTGGAAAGATTCCATGCGTGATGGGGATGAGGGTACACATTAGTACTGCTTATCATCCTCAGACAGATGGTCAGTCTGAGAGGACGATTCAGACGCTCGAGGACATGCTTCGGGCATGTGTGATCGACTTTGGAGGAAGTTGGGATGACCACTTACCGTTAGCAGAATTCTCGTATAATAATAGTTATTATGCTAGTATTGGAATGCCACCATACGAGATTATTGGTACACATGTCCCTAGTTCTAGTTCTAGTGTGCTTAAATGTAAATGACTTTCACTTTGATTACACTGAAGTAATGTTTTGATATATGTAATGAAAAATCTTCATTGAATGATTATTGGTTATTGAATTTCGTATCTATTTATATTATTGTTTTATTACATGCTTATATGAACATGTTATATGGGTTTATAGTTATTAGACATAGTTCTGTATCGTTATAGGTTCAGGAATGTGTTTAACAAAGGCTTATGATCCAGTCGCACGACTGGACCATGCTAATGGGCCAGTCGCACGACTGAACCATGTGATTGGGCCAAACGCACGATTGAGGCATTAGACTGGCTCAGTCGTACGAATAAATCAATCGTGTGGGTCAGTCGTACGTGTGAGTGGATTGTATGACTCAGTTGCACGACTGAGCCATACTCATGGCTCAGTCACACGAATGAAGACCGTAACCTATAAATACCACTTAATTCGTGGAAAAACGCAACACTTCGAGAATTCACAACCCTAGCCGTCCTAGAGAGTCCAAGTCATCCCTTCCAACTTCATAGAGCGTTCCTGATCATTGCTAATCAATTCTTAACGTTTTCTAATCGTTAGTTTTGATCAGATTAATGTTCTCCCTGATTGGATCGCCAATCAAATAGGATTCCGCACTATTTGATCTGGTTTCATGTAGATTCGGTTAGTACCAGTTCGTACCCGGTCCTAACAAGCGGTATCAGAGCTTTGGCTCTCGATTCTACGTGGATTCAATCACGTTTTTGCAAAAATCAACGTTTTTTCAATCAAAGATCCGTTCCTTTGCATTAAAAATTCGATTTTTACGAGTGCATGTGTTTAAAAGTTTGTATTTTTTGAGTTCTAGCCGACTAGGATTTTCAAAATCGTGATTTTAGTAATCGAGTGAAAATTCTGAAAAATTTCAAAGTCAGACGTTTCGGTCGCACGATTGATCCAATCGCACGACTGAACTTCATATGCACAGCTCAGTCGCACGATTGGTCCAATCGTTTGTTCATTCACACGATTAAGCTTGTTCGTTCGGTTCACCTCAGTCGTATAGTTCATTCAGACGACTGAACTCATATGCATAGATTCATACGCACGATTGACCTCAATCTCACGTGTGAACTCAGTCGCACTCTTCAATCGTCCGGTTGACTTCAATCGCACGGTTGAGTCTCATTCGCATTCCTTAGTCGCATCAGTCAGTTAGCTCGTCAAGCTTTTCAGTCTAAGTCATCATGGACGAACAACACTTTGCTTTCTCAGTCAGGAAGGACTCCAGAATTCAGAATCTCTTGCTCTTGGAAATTGAGATCGGAAATCACAACAAACCACTGAAGCTTCTGTCACTTGAAGAATATCCTCAATGGAAGCAACGGTTTGAAATTCATTTGAATGGAGTGGACACCAACTTATGGAGCACCATTGAGACTGGCTATACTATGCCAGTTGAAGCTGATGGTGTTCCACTGACTCTAAGTGGTTTGAATAAGGCGCAAAAGGTTGCATACAATGCTGAGAAAAGGCCTATGCTTTGTTGACGCAGTCCATCCCAAAGGACATTTTCTATCAGTTCTCAGAGCACAAGCAGTGCAAGAAGTTATGGAAGGCTCTGGAGAAGCTATATGAAGGAAATGCAACACTTAAGTCTCTTAAGGCTAAAGCTTCGAAGAAGGAATTTGATAACTTCTCGTCAATCGGGAATGAGAGTCTGGACGATATTAACGATCGCTTCTATCATTTGATGAGTGAACTGCACACTCATGGAGTTAAGACGTCTATGGAAGATAAAGTGTCTAGTTTGGCTGATGGTTTACCTAATAAGTGGGATTCATTTGTTTCCAATTTAAGACATAATGAAGTGCTGGAAACGTTGGATATTAATGACTTTATTCTGAAACTGAGAGAGGAAGAGCTTCGACAGAAGTACAAGTCCAAAAAGGGAACCTACACATAGAATCCGTCTCTCTACAATGTGGCTCCTACTACTGCTTCTTCGAGTGCACCCTTGCAGACTGTTTTCGTGTCTAACACATCTGCAACCGTTCTAAGTGCATCTTCAGGTTATGAGTCAGGTGTTTTATCAAGTGTTCAACACAGTTCTGCAGAAGCTCAACAAACGAAGTTAACGACAGAGAATCTGAGCAACGTAACTGTGGAAGTTGCTAAGGAGCATATGGATTTACTTGCTGTTGTTGTCTATTCGTAAGACGGGTTAGTAGCAGGGAAGATTGGTAACTGTCACTTGGCCGATGAAGATTATGAGCAAGTGGATGAAACTGAGCTAGAGCGGATGGATATCATGTGGGCTCTCGCTAGTGCTGTGCGTCGAGCAAAGAAGTTTGTTAAGAAGATGGGACAGAACCTGGTGGCTACAAAGGATACAACTTTTAGGTTTGACAAGTCAAAAGTCACCTGTTTCAACTGCGGTGAGAAAGGCCATTTCAAGATAGAGTGTGTCAAACCTAAGAAGACATGAAATGGCAACCCGTTTTCCTCAACCAACAGGCAGGATAATAACAAAAAGGTAGCTTCAACCAGCCATGACTCCAAAGCCATGGTAGCACAGGGTGATGAAGGACAAGACTGGTCCTTCCGTTTCTTATCTGATGGTGAAGTTAACATTGTATTGGTTGATGATCTAAACGACGACTTAGTGAGTGAGGGGGAGAACTCGGCTGAGCATGATACTGCTGATGTGAATGAGACAATGGCTGTTGTTGATCACCTGGTAGAGGATGAACTGAATGCTGGATCTGCAACATAACAAGAACCCCAGGCTGCTTTCATGGCCGGCACCTCAACATCTGCGCAGGTAGAATCGAAAGAAGCTCTATTCGATAAACATGCTTGTGTTGATTGTAATAAATTTAGAGAAAGCATAGATTTAAAATTTTCTAGATTTTTAGATCATAATGACAATTTGGTAAAAGACTTAAAACTGTGCACTGAGTCTAATCGGGTGTTAAAACTAAATGAGAGCAGTTATAAAGAGAAAATCAAAGTTTTGAGAAAACAACTAAGGGAAAATGAAGTTGTAGTATTTAACCAAGAAAATGACTTAAAGTTTTACATAAAGACAATTGAGGAAACTAAAAAGGAAAGAGGTGTTTTACAAGTTGAAAATTAGTCCTTAAAGCAAAAACTACATAGTTTAGCTAGTTCCTCTCACATCTTGCAAAACCTGGTTAAAGAAAGAAACAATGGGGAAGGGATGGGTTATAAAGTTGTGCCCCCACCACATGAGATCCTTCTAAACACCAAACAAAGACCTGTTAATAATAACCCCATCAAGGACCATGTCGTGACTACTCCTCTGGTCAGTGATCCGGACACTACAATTAAACCTGCACCTCCGGTTGCTGATCAGAAGGCTTCAACATCGGGCACAAATGATGGAGTCTTAATTCAGGACTGGGTGGAAGAGGATGATAACGTACCTCTTGGGTTGGGTTCACAATCTGTTGTTATACAACCAAAGACTTCAAAACCTACTCAGTCTAAACCAGTTAAGCAAGATCTCAACCATTCAAAAAGACAAAGTAATCATAATGTTAAACAAATCAAATTTGTCAAAGAAGGTGAAAAACCAAAATTTGAGACCAAAAAGCCCATGCCTGAGGTGTATTCCCCACCCCACAAGAGATCTCCTAGTCCCGTTGAGAGGAGATCATGCTATACTTGTGGACAAAGAGGACACATTTCTTCACACTGTCCTCGCTATCAGACACCTAGGTATAAAGTCGAACTAGATCCGGATGTTAAACCGTCTTTTTCAAAATAGAGGTCTAAAACACCTGCTAGGTCTAAAACACCTGCTAGGTCTAAAACACCCGCTAGGTCTAAAACACCTTCTAGGTTTAACACCCCTTTCCAACACCAAAGACAACACAGACAAGCCATATCTGTGATGCCTGAGGCAAAACCTAATTTTGAAAATAGGCCAAAAGTTCAAACTGTTAATCAGTCACCGGTTTACCACAAACAAGCCTTACACAAGGATGGTCTGTGGAAAGCTAAAACATCTGATGTGTCTGATAGTGAGGATAAGAAGAAGAATGAGGCTTCTCCAACTCCAAATGGACAGTGGGTGGAGTTCGTGATGTGCGATGCCTCTGGGAAACCCAAGCCGGTAAAGGCTTGGGTCCCCCTCCTTAACTAATTATTTTCTATTTTGTGCAGGTTGTCCGCTACAGCGCTTCTACCAACACATGGATTGTAGATAGCGGAGCATCCAGGCACATGACAGGAAATCAGTCTCTCCTTTTCAACGTCAAACAAATCAAAGGGGGACATGTTTCGTTTGCTGGAAACAAAGGAGGCTATATTACCACGCAAGGAGAAGTAGGTAATGGAAAGATAAAGTTTGATAAAGTAAATTTTGTTCAGCAGTTAGAGAACAATTTACTTTCAGTTTCTCAAATATGTGACAAGGGCTTCAAAGTAATGTTTGACAATAAGAAGTGTTATATTCTGAAGAAGGAGATGGATATTCCGGAGGAGCAGGTATTAATGTCAGCGTCAAGGCATAACGATTTTTACGTCTTGGACATGTCAAAGCTTCTACTACTGAGTGCACTGCTCAGTGCTTTTTGTCAAAAGCAAGGGAGAAGGAGTCCATCTCATGGCACAGGAGAATGGGAGACATAAATCCCAGAAAGATGAATCATCTGATTCACAACAACTTAGTTGAGGGAATTACTGTCAAGAATTTCAAACTTCCAGATTTTTGTGTCTCGTGCAAGAAGGGAAAGCAGACCAAGAAGTCTCACAAGTCTAAGCATGTTAACTCTATTGAGATGCCCCTGGAGCTTCTACGTATGGATCTGTTTGGTCCTGTCAGCACGAAGAGTATCACTGGAGACTGGTACTGCTTTGTAGTCATAGATGACTACTCACGATTCTCCCGAGTGATGTTTCTGAAAGCTAAGTTAGAAAAATTTGAATCGTTCAAAGTGCTCGTCACAACACTGGATTCCCTTTACAATCTGAAGGTGAGGAAGGTTCATTTAGACAATGGAACTGAATTCAAGAATCAGTGGATGGATGCTTTCTGGAAAGGAAAGGGAATTATTCATCAGTTCTCCTCTGCATACACGCCACAGTTGAATGGGGTTGCTGAATGCAAGAATAGGAGCTTGATCAAGACTGCAAGGACTATGTTGGCAGATTCAAAGCTGCCAGTAAAGTTCTAGAATGAAGCACTTGCCAATGCATGCTACACGCTTAATCGTGTGTTGGTAGTCAAGCGGCATGAAAAGACTTGCTATGAGTTACTTCAGAAGCGCAAACCGAACCTGGAGTATCTGGAACCATTCGGAGCTCCATGTATGTTACTGAAGAAAACTCCGGGAGGGTAAGTTCAGTGAGAAAGCAGATCAGGGGATCTTTCTAGGATACAGCATACCAGACAAACGGGTTTATAACAACTCGATAGGTCAGGTAGAAGTGTGGTGCAACGTAGATGGGTAAAGATACACCACCCCCTGCTGGAAAAGGTCCGTCGTCATTCTTCGATTATGATGGTTTTTTCAAATCATTCAACCTTCCTCCGACATGTTCGGATGACGAGATTGCTGCTCAGATGATGTTCGATGTCTTGAATACACCGAATCTGGATATCAGCAATATAGCACCAGCCAGTGGTGTTTCGGAATCTTCAGCAACTGCTCAGGACAAGAGTGATGATTCATCAGAAGATGAAGAAGCAGTTGAGACAAGCAATGAGCATAACGTTAATCAAGATGGAAGCTCAACAGATGCTGAGAATGCATCAGGGAATCCAGATACTGAACCTGCCATCATAAATCTGGATACTGAAGTTGTCGTTCCTATAACACATGTGACTAGGATCAGTGTGAATCATCCCCCGGAGACTATCATTGGGGATCTTCACTCCGGTGTGCAGACGAGAAATCAGCTATACTCTGCTGATTATGCTGCGATTATGGAAAAGGGCTACGTGAATGATGGGGCTTTCAAATGTTTTGTTTCTCAAGTCAAGCCCAAACACGTAAGTGATGCCCTGAAGGATGAGGCCTGGGTCAACGCTATGCAAGAAGAGCTGCTATAGTTTAAGAAGCATGGAGTGTGGAAACTCGTTGACAGGCCCAAAGGAGTGACTACAATGAAGTGTTTGCACCTGTGGCAAGGATGGAAGCTATTTGCATCTTTCTGGCCTATGCATCCTACATGAAGATCAAAGTTTATCAGCTGGATGTTAAAACTGCATTCCTTCATGGGGAAATCCATGAAGAAGTATACATCAGTCAACCCGAAGGATTCAAAGATCCTTACCATCGGGACAGAGTCTACAAGTTGGACAAGGCTCTGTACGGGCTACATCAAGCTCCTCGAGCTTAGTATGAGAAGCTCTCCACCCACCTATTGAAACATGGTTTTCGTAGGAATGTGATTGACTGCATGTTGTTTATCAAAGAGAAAGATGGAGATTTACTAATGGTGCAAATTTATGTGGATGACATAATCCTCGGTTCCTGAAACGAAGAATTATGTAAAGAATTCGAATCTGTGATGAAGGCGGAATTTGAAATGAGTGCTATTGGAGAGATGAAGTTCTTCCTAGGTTTACAGGTGGATCAGACACCTACCAGTATTTTTCTACATCAGACTAAGTATGTTGGTGACATTCTAAGTCGATTTGATATGGAAAAGGTCACTGCCGCCGGTACTCCACTTGCCACAAACCATGATGTGGAACCAGATGATAATGGGGATTTGGTGGATGCCACTATGTATCGTGGGATGATCAGCTCTCTCATGCATCTCACTGCCTCACGTCCGGATATCATGTACGCCACATGTCTATGCTCCAGATATCAAGCCAAACCTAAAGTAAATCATCTGATCGGGGTGAAAAGGATTTTTCGTTATCTGAAGGGCACTCCAACACTGGGGTTGTGGTATCCTCATGATGATGACTTTGAGCTAACAGTGTATAGTGACTCAGACTATGGTGGATGCAAAGTGAATTACAAGTCTACATCAGCGGGGTGTCAGTTATTTGGAAGGCGATTAGTCACCTGGCAATGCAAGAAGCAGACATCTGTGGCCTTGTCAACATATGAAGCTAAATACATTGCTGCTGCAAGTTACTGCTCTCAGATCATTTGGATTCAACATCAAATGAGGGACTACGGTTTGTAATTTTCTAATACCCCTATCTTTATTGATAATTCTGCTGCCATAGCTGTAACTAAAAATCCTGTTCAACACTCTAAAACAAAACACATCGACATAAAGTATCATTTCATACGCGACTGCTATGAAAAACAGTTAATTGATGTGATTAAAATAAACACTGATTTTCAGCGCGCCGACCTCTACACTAAACCTTTTGATAAACCCATATTTTTATATCTGTTAGAGGTCAACGGCGTGAAAACGAAATGTGACGTGATTCCAGAAGCTGAAAATGCTTAGTCTGACACCTGTTTAGTTTTATTTTCTTTTTATTTTCTTTTATTTTTCTTAGTTTAATTTTCCTGTCTTAAAAATCCAAAAACACGAAAAGAGTTTCGGTTTTAGAATTTTAGGTGGAGATTAGTTTAGTTTCAGTATATATTTACTTAAAAAAAGGGGGGGAGCAGATAAGCCAAAAAGGCAAAAACAACAAATTTAAGAAAGTGATTCAACACAATGGAAAGTGATAGTACACAGGCGTCGTGTTACTTGGAAAACCAAAAAGATTTTCCATTTTTGCAATGTTTAATTTAAATCACAGAAAATCATAAGTCTGACAACTCTAAGTCTAACATATTGGAAAAATCGTAAGTCTGACAACTCTAAGTTTAACATATTGGAAAAATGATAGTATGCTTGTCTATTACTGTAATTACATGGAGAAAGTAGGTCTAGGGATGTGCTAGTCCATTATACGATGTATCGGTAGGTTCAACACAAAGACCAGTAGACATCATTGGTGATTCACTTAAACCTGAATCTATCAACAAGTTGTGGGTTCCCATGGTATCCCTGGTTTGCACAATCAATCAATTTCCAATAAGGGCTGAGGAGCAATTAAATGCTACGAATGTGTGCAAAGACCTGAAAAACAGAGCAAAAGATGACAAAAGTCACTACTGAAATGTATATTATAGTATATTGCTCTAAGAAGAAGATAGGTCTTGCGCCTCTCTGCTGTGCGATGGCATTGACCTGAGATTTAGCATAACCTATCCGTTCTAAGAATTCACTATTGGTTGCACCTCTCTGTTGTGTGATGGCACTGACCTGAGGCTTTGCATCTCTTTGAAAGCTCTTAGAACCAAAATCTTCTTAACCACCGGACCTCTCAAAAATATCCTGAGGAAGATTGATTACCATATACTAGTGGGACACACAAACACTTGTTGGTCAAATTGACTGAATTATCACTGATGTGTGTCAAAAATCTATGTATAGACTTAAGTGGACAAGTATACTGATAATCATCATGACTGCACCACCTGATGTTCAAAATCAATATGTGTTACATAACAGACCAAGCATGATTTTCAATTGGCGCTTAGAAGTCATAGATGAATGAGAAACTGTGATATGTAAATATGTTTGTTTCCATTTCATTATATCTATAAAAGTTCCAAGTAATTGGGTTTATGCATGTCTGATTTCATATGAATCTGTCTTAGAAATGACGTTAATGTTAATAGGTTGTTCTGCTCAGGGGGAGAATCATTTTAAAATGATTGTTAAAGTGTTTTTAAACCCTACCCTAACAAATCACAAAAACATGTTTATTTTTGTTACTTAGTTTAGTTTTCTAGTTTTTCAAGTTTTATGTGTAGTATGTGAGTGTCGGACTGTGCTACGAGATTCATCTCTGTGAATGTCACAAAATGAACTTAACGTAAATCTTGAATCACTTGTTTCTGAAAAAGTAAAAGGATCTAGTCTGAGGTGATCGGGTGGATAAATGGATCACGTTTGAGGTGATCGGGTGGACAAATGGATCACGTCTGAGGTGATCGGATGGATAAATGGATCACGTCTGAGGTGATCAAAGGTTCTTTAAGTTAAAATGGTCATGTCTGAGATGATCGAATGCTCAAAATGTGTTATCAACTGTTAAAAGGGGCCAAGTGTCAAATGGTCATAAAGTCAAAATTCATAAGTATGATCCATTCGCACGACTGGACCATGAGTATGGACTAGTCGTACGATTGGACCATAAGTATGAACCCAATCGCATGATTGGAGGTGACCAACAGTGACAGTCGCACGAATGACCCTCAATCGCACGATTGGAGGTGACCGAATGGGCAAGTCGCACGACTGACACTCAGTCGCACGAATCAATCATGCGACTAGGTTCAATCGCACGACTGGAGGAAACCCTAGTATAAATAGAGGGGGAGTCGGTCGCAGTTGTTCATTCACTCCAATCGCCCTCTCAAACGTACAACCTAAACTCACTCTGCCAAAATTTCGTTTGATCACTATAGACCTTGTTTGACGTTTACTGACGATTTGTACTGATACTACAGGTATAGCGCGACGATGTTCAATCTCAAATCAATAAATACACGACCAAATGACCGAACTTAAGATCTAAAATGAACCGAGACTTAGGTTGACAAATAAACCATTAAAACTAAGTATCTTGATCAAATAAAAGTTATTAGGGTTTTAGTCGGACATTTGCAAACCTAATGAGATAAGCCATAAAGTCTAACATCATGTTTTGCTAAAAATTTGAATTTGAATGGACAAACAGTCTGTCATGCGAATGGACACCCTGATAAACTTCAATCGCACGACTGAGCTATGCGAATGGCTCAATCGCACGACTGAGATGGGCGAATTTCTCAATCGCACGACTGAACCATGCATATGAGTTCAGTCGTACGACTGAGGTAAACGCATGAGAGAACATACATCTAAGCCCAGTCACATGACTCAGTCGTACGTATGAACTCATTCGCACGACTAGATCTTAGTCGTGCAGTCTATCGCACGACTAGATCTCAGTCGCACAGTTCATTCGCACGACTGAACAAAAGTTTTCAAGTTCATTGAATCAAACTGTTACTCATTGACACTTACTAACGTTTATTTACATTTTATCACAGAAGGCGAGTCATTGGACGATGAGCACAAAGCATAATATTTGTGCTCATCTTGATCTGTCATCACGGAACGCAGCAGAGTTCTCTGGTATCATCACTTTTCTATGGAGATCGAGGATCTTCATAGCTATCTCGATACCGTGCACACCATACAAATCGGTTCAGCAGGCTTTCTGGGAAAGCGCTATAGTGGACAGGTCCTCCGAGCCCCATCGTATCAGGAGCTCCATCTTTGGGGAGGCTATAGAGATCACAGAGAAGGATCTCAGGACTGTTTTAGAGTTCGGAGATGATGCTGGCTGCCCCACACGACTGCATCCTCTTACTGTTCGAGGATGTTTTCTGAGGGCTAAGTACTCAGGGGACATCAACGCAGGTGTGCTCAACAAGAGCAACCTGTGCCCCCAATTCAAGTACTTAGCCCACGTGCTATTGAGATGCATCGCCTCAAGGAAGGGAGGCTTCGACGAGCTTTCTGATCAGATGCAGAATGCCTACGTGGCGTTGGTGCTGAATCACCCATTCAGCTTCTCGAGGATGATCTTCATCTATCTGGTGGTGAACATTGAGGCGAAGGGCAAAGAGAGCTTCTGCATGTACCCGCGCTTTATGCAGATGATTATAGATGAAAAGCTCCCTTCGTTGCCAAAGGAGAAGGATGACGCTGTGGTCCTAGAGTTGATGGATGATACCACCCTCGGACGGATGAAGGTGTATCGAAGCAAGCAGGTGAAGCCCCCGGTAAGGAGATTGTTTGGGCATCTGGCCCAGGAGGAGTATGTGGCGCTAGCTAGGTGAAAGTGGTGCCACGATGATAGCGATTCAGACATAGAGCAGCTTGTACTCCTGGGTGATGACTCGGATGACGATGACAGTGGTGATGGTGGAGATACTGGCCCCTCTCAAACTCGGGCCACTGCTGCTGATGTTACATCTCCACCATCTACCCAAGGAGGTACAGAGACTGCTGGATTCCATAAGGAGTTTTAGCCTGATGAGGTGGAGGAGTCAGACGAAGAGCCTCTGGTACGAACGGTGGGAAGCAGTGTCGTAGCCATTGAGAAAGGTGTGAGGACGGTAGGTGGACACCAGGGTGAGTCTGGGGAGGCTGTTACAGTTCCATCATATGCCCCAGATGAACCCGGCAGCCAAGGGGGAGCCTTCGGGTCAAAGGGGACTCGGAAGAAGAGGATGGCTCAGCCCTATGGGAAGAAGGGGAAGAGGCCAAGATTTACACTGCGTACCACCACCTCTACCACTACACCACCTACCACCACTACCACACCACCCACTGCTACACCCCACACTTCTCCACCTATTAATTCACCACCACCCATATTCACCACAGCCAGTACTACCACCACCAGCCACCAAGCCGGTCCCTCATCTCACACCACATTCCCCACCAGATCTACTCTACCCTCCATTGGGGTAGAGGAACAGCTGGCAGCAATAAATCAAATGGTGCTGAAGCTGTTGGCTGCAGATGAGGAGAAGACTGCACAGATACGTCAGCTTGTGGAGCTTAATGCTACCCAAGCTCAGTAGATCTCACAGCAAGCCTAGCAGATTGCCCAACTTCAAGAGCCTAATAAGGAATCAGCTAAGAAGTTGGAGGAGTTGGAGCCTACGAATAAGACGATCATGCTCAAACTCAAAGGATCTAAGGATGAGCCACTTAAGATCGATGAAGGAGATGATGATGAGGATGATGGAGAAGATGATGAGAGTGATGATGATGATGAGGTCAGTGGTGAGGGAGAAGCAAGAGGAAGGCGGGAAGATGATGATGAAGAAGAAGGCGATGCAGCTGCATCTGCCTCAGCTACTGGTCAAGAGCGAAGAACGAAGAGAAAACAAGACCAAGGAGCATCATCATCTGTTCCACCTACATCCCCGACTGCAGAAGACCATGACATGGTTCAAGACAAAAGCAAAGCTTAGATGTCTATGTTTATAAAATTTTTGTACTTGAAATCATGTATTAACGTTATGTAGTTAACGTTTATATATTGTTATTCAACATTTGATTATCTTGATTACTTACTAACTATTGATGTGTTTTCATGTTTAATTCAAGCAAATCAAACATCACAGTAAGATGAATATAATGTTGCTCCCCTACAGCAAATCAAGTCTCAATTAACTATGATAATTGATTTGCAAGGGATTGTCAGGAGGTCTGTGAGTTATTGACAGGTAGTCCTTTGGACGACCCTTTTATGCTTGAAAAATGTGTTTTATCCCACATTTAGTCATGTAATTGTCTTGAATTAGATAACTACAGTTGCCATATCTCAAGTACACTCGAAGGAAGAAAAGGGAGCAAGAACGTGTTAGTATTCGTAGACGTACGGAGCCAAGAAGAAAACGAAAAGAAATAAAAGGAAGAAAAAGCATCAGAGTCCACCATAACCTACGGTGGGACCATAACCTACGGTGGGACCATAACCTACGGTGGGACCATAACCTACCGTGGGACCATATGTTACTGTGGTAAGAAGAAGAAAAAGCACCGTAAGGCAGAAGATGCTTAGCGTAATGCATTACTGGTCACCGTAGCCTACGGTGGCCACCGTAAGCTACAGTGATGGGCGAGTAAAAATTGTAACTGCCCATTTTAATGGGCAAATGAAGTGGCTTTTATCATTATTATCATTATGGATGTTTTTGGCTTGATCTAGGATGATTTTTGGAGCTCTTAGGTGTGGAAGAACAATCTCTTTTGGTACTTTAATCCTTGCTATTTCATTTTGATTGTTATGGATTCTATCTTGAACCTTGTTTTTATGTATGAAACTATGAGTGGCTAGTCTCCTTTTGTGTTTCCTTTTGGATTGAAGGATTTATGACTTTGATGATGTTGGTGTTTTATATTTATGGGATGATGAAACTAATCTTGTGATTGTTTTGTCATGATGATTGTGTATTATGTGTAATGGGTCATTCGTGGATTGGTTAACTTTAGCCATACGTTCTTGATGCCATAGGCAAATCTTGATTTAGTGGAAGGGTTGGGTTAATTCAATAGTGATACTGATTATCGAGAGATAACCTTGCTAATACAAGTACTTAGTCCTCTTTTATCACACACAAGCACACACTCATGAATCATGTCTATGTGGTTCTTCCCAATTAACACCAATATCATCACTTGTTAAAACCCGGATACCAAAGGGAAACATATCTCTCATTACTGATTTTTACAAACCAATTTACTTTGTTTTCTTGCTTTAAGCCAATTCAACAAATCAATAAACTATTGAATTTTACTTTCTTGTCATTTTTGTTAAATTTAGGTAATTGCAATTTGCTTGAGTTAACACATATTCCACAAACTCCCTGTGTTCGATAACTCACTTACCGCTAGCTAATTAGTAGTATTTGGTTTTAAATTTGATTGAGACTTCGACCTCACATGAAATTTTGGCACCGTTGCCAGGGAGTAGTGCGCAACGTGTGTTTCCTAGTTTTGTTGCTTGTTATTTTTCCGGATTTACGTGGGTGTGCTAGTGTGCAGGTTCAGGATTTCACAGGTGCATGCGTACAAGGAGCTCACAAGCGTCATCACCGTTAGCGTTTGAACCTGAAATTGAACGGGTAGCAAGAAGAAATCGAATTCTGTACCACGAGAACAAGATTTATGGTTCACCACTTAACATCATGAGTACTAATACACACCACCAAATACTAACCAAACCACACAATTAACACCTTTACCAACCAACACCATATCATCCGGTATCCCACCATTCAGTTATTCCACATCATCCGGTATTCCACCATTTTCAACCTTCTTTCCATCAAGTGGACAATCATCTTCAACATAACAACCGGACCCACAATCATCATCCATAGTCCACACCACTCCTTTACCCCAACAACCCATACCACCCGGGATGCAATTTCCATAATATCAAAGCTATGAAGATGGGTCCAATGATGAATTTTTGGGTTATGAAGATTATGGTTATACTAACAAGGGTGAAGGAAATTTTGGTGCACAACCTCATGTGCAAGGGCAAGAAGGTCAAGGATTTGCTCAACCCCCGTTACAGGTTATGCCATATCAAGTACCACCACAAGGGCAACAACCATTTAGACCACCATTTCAAAGACCAATGCTTCAACAATAAGGAGGTCACGGGTTTCAACAACAACCACCTCCATTTATGCCTAACCAACCGTTTCAACGACCAATGGGTCCATCGCGACTACGAGTTAGATTGTGAATTCCACGAAGGCATAATTGGGAAGTTGTTAGGGGTATTGAAGCACATTTTCGCCCAATTATTACCAACAACCCTTCACCAATAGTCATCCCTCAAAACAATCAAGGGAGAACCTTTGAAGTCCGAACAAATTCACTTCAAAGTTTGCCAAAGTAAAAAGGGTTAGCAACAGAAGAACCGTATTTTCATTTGGAGGCTTATGACTCAATTTGCAACATAATTGGTGGTCAAGGATTTTCTGCGGATGATGTTAAATTGGTGTTATTTCAGTTTTCGTTGGAGGATAAGGCAAAAAGGTGGTTCTACACTTTGCCATCAGCTTTAATTTACACATGGGCTGAGATGCAACAAAGGTTTTTTGAAGAATTTTTCACAGCCCAAAAGACAAACGATGCTAGGAGAAGCTTGAGAAGCTTCCAACAACAACAAGGTGAAATGTTTCATGAAGCATTTGAGCGGTTTAATTTGATGCTTAAGAATTGTCCTCATCATGGAATTGATTTATGGGAGTTGTTGAATGCTTTCCATGAGGGGCTTCATTCTGAAGATGCCCGGGATTTAATGTCTATCACAAATGGTACATTTGGTACCAACTATGAGCAAGATGATTGGGCGTTCTTGGAGCAAATGGTGGTCATATCAAAGAGAAAGACTCAATCATCAAGGAGAGCTCGACCGGTCATTACACAAGCTCCGGTTCATGCGGTGGATGATGGTAATGTGTAACTTTCTAATCAAGTTTATAGTGTTTGCACGAAATGTAATGTGTTGGGGCACACAGTGGAAGCTTGCATAGTGCCATTTGATTAAGTGGAGGAGGTGAATGCTATTCAAGGAGGTGGTGGAAGAAATTATAACATGAATTCAAACACCTATCATCCGGGTTCGAGAAACCACCCGAACTTTAGCTATGGGAATTCGGCCAATCAATCCAACCCAAATTTCCAGGGAAAGCCTCAAGGTAATTTTGTTCCTCGTCAACAATATCAAAATTCTCAAGGAAATTTTATAGGGGGAAACAATCAAGGGTATCAAAAGCCTTTTCAACCATCGGGACATGATCAAGGAAATGGGTCGAATCAATCTTCATCAAGCGGAGGTAATGAAATGATGGAGATGCTAAAATCTATGCAATAAGAGATGCAAAAGAGGAACCATTGGATGATGTTAGAGCTCAAAAAGATGAAATTCGAGATAAAGCTATTCAATCATTGACCAATCAAATGGGTCAACTTGCAACGGATGTGGCGAATCTCAAGAAGAACAAAGGCCAACTTCCTAGTGACACAAAGGTAAATCCCTCTCACAGTTCTTCTCGTAATGTTCCTATTAACCATGTTAATGTGTTGAGAAGTGGTAAAGAATATAAAACACCATCTTCTCCGGTTTTAATTGATAGGGTGGTTGAGGATATTACCGGGTTAGAAAGTGATGAGGAAGACCAAATTCCTCAAGAAAATGTTTTAAACGAAAATGAAAATAAGAAAGTTTTTGAAAACCTGGTTTTCAAGGAAAATGAGATTCAAAATAATAAAGAGGTGGACCAAAGCCACATACCATTTCCTTCGGCTTTGGTTGACCCGGGTAAAAAAAAGTGTGATCTCGTATTCTTCATTGGAAAAAGATGACATAATGGAAGTTTTCAAACAAGTTAAAGTTAACATTCCATTAATTGAGGCAATTCAGAAAATTCCAGCTTATGCAAAGTTTTTGAAAGAGTTGTGTACATTTAAAAGAAGGAAAAGGGTGCCTAAACGGGTTAAACTAACTGCAAGGGTGAGTGCAATTGTGGAGGGAACCCTCCCACTCAAGCTCCGAGATCCGGGAGCACCATTGATAGATATCCAAGTCGGTGATTTCAAAATGTCTAAGGCGTTATTGGATCTTGGAGCCGGGGTGAGTATCCTCCCGGGAAGTTTATATGACAAATACGATTTTTGTCCATTGAAACGGGTGGAGACAACGATGGTGTTAGCCGATTTGTCTCATAAACTTCCTAGGGGGATTGTGCGGGATGTGATTGTGCAGGTGAAAGAGTTTTATTATCCCGTTGACTTTTTAGTTTTGGATTACGTTTCGGTTGATCCAAACCACAGCCCAAATGTTATTTTGGGACGACCATTTTTTAACACGGCTCATGCACGGATTGATTGCAGGTATGGTACAGTACAAATGGCATTTGGTAAACGTCAAATGAGTTTAAATGTGTTTGCTAACAACTCTTATTTTGATGATGATGATGAGTGTTTTATGGCAGATGAATTTGATGAGTATGACCCTCATGAGTATGAGGAAGGTTCGGTGGAGGTTTATTTGTGTGATTTTTCTGAGCAGGTACAGGTTTGTGCATTAAGGATGGAGGAGCAAAAACAAGATGTTTTGGCCGTACAGGAAGGGAGGCCACCATAGACTCATCAAATTGAAAGTCTACCGGCTGAAATTAATTCCAATACAAAGCCATCTTTGGAATGTCCACCCAAGATTGAGTTGAAGATTCTACCGGATCACTTGAAGTATGTGTTTTTGGGAGAAGAGGAAACATTGCCGATCATCATAGCATCCAACTTGGAAGAAGCTCAAGAACATAAACTTTTGAAGGTGTTAAAAGCAAACAAGGCCGCAATTGGGTGGACAATAGTCGATTTGAAGGGTATTAGTCCTTCTGTAGTGATGCATAAAATCATTACTACCGAGGACGCAAAACCAACTCGTGAGACTCAAAGGAGGTTAAATCCCAACATGAGAGAGGTGGTAAAAAAAGAGGTCATCAAGTGGTTATATGCGGGGATCATCTATCCCATTTCGGATAGTGCGTGGGTAAGTCCTACACAAGTGGTACCGAAAAAAGCCGGCATTCGGGTGATTAAAGATGAAAATGGTGAGCAAATCGCCACCCGATCGGTAACCGGGTGGCGAGTATGTATTGATTATAGAAAATTGAATTCGGACACTTTAAAAGACCATTTCCCATTACCCTTTATTGACCAAATCATTGAAAAACTTTCGGGTCAAAAATTTTATTGTTTTTTGGATGGGTATTCGGGATACAACCAAGTGGCCATTCATCTGGATGACCAACACAAGACCACCTTTACATGTCCATACGACATGTTTGCTTTTAGAAGGATGCCATTTGGATTGTGTAACGCTCCTGCCACGTTTCAACGTTATATGATGACCATATTTTCGGATATGGTTGGGGATATACTTGAGGTGTTCATGTATGACTTTTCTGTTTTTGGGAAAACTTTTGACACATGTCTTAATGAATTAGAAAAAGTTTTAAAAAGATGTGTCAAAACAAATTTGGTCTTAAGTTGGGAGAAAAGTTATTTTATGGTACAAGAGGGAATTGTTTTAGGACATATTGTGTCCAACCAGGGAATGGAGGTGGACAAAGCAAAAATAAAAGTCATTTCATCTTTGCCACCTCCAACAAATGTTAAAGGGGTTAGATCATTTTTAGGACATGCAGGATTCTACCGGAGATTTATCAAAGGTTTTAGTGTTATCACAAAACCTTTGTGTAATCTCTTGTTGAAAGATGTCCCTTTTGAGTTTACTAATGAGTGTTTGCAAGCTTTTAATGTTTTGAAGGAACAGTTAGTACAAGCTCCTATCTTGCAACCACCGGATTGGACAAAGCCATTTGAAATTATGTGTGATGCAAGTGACAACACAATCGGGGTTGTTTTGGGCCAAAGGATTGATAAGAAACCTGTTGTGATTTATTATGCAAGCAAGACCTTGTCTGAAGCGTAATTGAATTACACCACAACTGAAAAAGACATGCTTGCGGTGGTGTATGCTTTGGATAAATTCCGATCTTACATTTGGGGGAGCAAAGTGGTTGTGTACTCCGATCATAGTATTGTCCGTCATTTGATGGCTAAGAAGGATGCAAAGCCAAGATTGATAAGATGGATTTTGTTGTTACAAGAGTTTGATCTAGAAATCCAGGATAAGAAAGGTTGTGAAATGTTGTTGCAGATCATTTATCTCAAATTCCATTGGATGGAGTCGAAGATTCAAGTGAGATCAATGAGCAATTTCCGGATGAATTTGTGTTAGCCATTTCTAATACACCTTGGTATGCCCACTTCGTTAATTATTTGGCCAAGGGTGTGATGCCATAACATTGGGTGAAGAGAAGGAGACAACAATTTTTGGCCCAAGTGAAGCAATACATATGGGATGAACCCGACTTGTTTAAAATTGGTGTGGATCAAATTTTGAGGAGATGTGTTCCCGAGTCGGAAGTTAAATAGATTTTGGCACATGCCCATTCATCCGCGTGTGGGGGTCATTTTAGTGGTCAAAAGACAGGTCACAAGGTGCTCACTTGTGGGTTTTATTGGCCTACAATTTTCAAGGATGCAAGAGATTATGCAAAGAATTGTTTGAATTGTCAAAAGATGGGAGGCATATCAAAACAAAATGAGATGCCAATGCAACCGATCCTTGTGGTTGATATCTTTGATGTTTGGGGCATCAACTTCATGGGCCCTTTCCCAAAATCATGTGGCTATTTGTACATTCTTGTTGCAGTGGATTATGTCTCGAAGTGGGTTGAAGCAATTGCAACACGAACCAATGATCACACAGTGGTATGTAAGTTTGTGCAATCTAACATCTTTTCAAGATTTGGGGTGCCTCGGGTGATTATAAGCGATGGTGGATCACATTTTAAGAATTTCAACTTTGGGAAGTTGTTGAAGAGGTTTAATGTGAACCATAGAATTGCAACTCCATATCACCCACAAACTAGTGGTCAAGTGGAAGTGTAAAATCACCAAATTAAAGAAATCTTGATGAAAACCGTTCGGGTCGATAGGAAAGATTGGTCGGTGAAGTTGGATGATGCACTGTGGGCATACCGAACGGCGTATAAAACACAAATTGGAACAACACCGTATCGGTTGGTGTATGGGAAAGGTTGCCATTTACCAATGGAGTTAGCTCATAGAGCTTGGTGGGCAGTCAAGAATGTTAACATGGAGTATAGTGAAGCTGGCGAGTTAAGAAAGTTGAAATTATGCGAATTGGAAGAAATCCGAGATGAGGCATATGAATATGCATCCGCTTACAAGGATAAGCTTAAACGGGTTCATGACGCGAAGTTAAGGAAGAGAGTTTTTGAAGAAGGGCAAAAGGTGTGGTTATACAACTCTAAGCTCAAGTTTTTTCCCGGGAAGTTAAAAAGCAAATGGATGGGACCATATGTGGTTATAAGAGTGGGTCAATTTGGTGAAATAGAGATTGAAGACCTAAAGGATCATATGAAACAAGTGGTAAATGGTCACCGCCTCAAACCATATTTAGATGGGAATGCCTTGAATATGCTTGAAGTGGACAAGGTGAGCTACCTTCTCCATATCCACTGGAGGACCGTAGTGTTTGAGAAATCCAGGTTTGAATTGTAATTGTATATTTATGTTTATTTGTCGTTTTAAGTTACGATATTTCCAAACCCAAGTGTGGGGAAACTGTTAGAAGTTTCTTCTGGTCATAATGTTGGGGACAACATTGATTTTTCACGGGGGTAGGTTATTAGTGATTAATATTAGTTGTTTCTTAATTAATTTAGTTTCATTTTCATTTTCTAAAAAAAGTATATGTTGACAAGTGCCCACCACCGTAGCCTACGGTGGTCACCGTAGCTTACGGTGGGTTAGGAATGGCTACGCCAAGCATCTTCTGCCTTACAGTAGAATTTTGTGCATTAAGGCCACCGTAGCCTACGGTGGTACCATAGGTTACGGTACTGGGCAGTAAAAAAAAGAAAAGAAAACCCGAAAAAAACACACACCACACATACAAAGTGACGGGTTTTCACCCTTTCTACCCAATTCTCAGGTTTTCTTCCCTTCATCTTCTTCAAAACAAAAAACCCTAACATCCATACTAATCCTAATTCCAAATCTTTCAATTCTTCACCAAAATTCTTGATTTTTTGGTCAAACTTGACCTAAATTTTGTAAGAATTAAGAATTTGTGCTCGGATTTGGAAGATTAACTCGTCAGGGTTGATTAATTTGAGAATTATATTCTGAAAATTTCTTGTTTGATTCTCAAACTTTAGTTTTTCCTGAGACTATTGGGTTTTCTCTCATCTATTAAGCAAAGGTGTGTGTTTTCTTTTTGTTTTAGGATGTACATTGCCCATTGTAAGCTATTTTCTCTTTATATATCATTTCACACTTGCTTGTAAAGAATGCTTGTTGATATCTATGTGGTTGTGAAAAATTGATCCTTTAATTTGAGATGACATTAGGAGAATGTTGAACTTATGATGAAGTAATGCCCAATTTTTGTAAATGAATTTTGAGTCTTCACAACCATAGTTGCAAGCAAGTGTGGGAATGTTTGAGAGTGAATTAAGACCTAATTGTTTTGTTTTTGTGTGATTTTGCAGAATGAGTCGTAATGCAGGAGGAAAGGGCAAAATATTGCAGGATCATCAAGACAAGGGACTTCACACCAAAACAAGAGAAGGGCAATTAACCAAGAGCCTGAAGCGGAAGCACCATCTAGGGGTGTGAAACCAAAATGGAAGTCCGGATTATTGACTCAACAACCATTGGAATAGTAGGCAGAATTATTTCATGATCAAATGAACGCATTGGTCCAACGCAAGGAAGCTTTCATCTGCGAAAAAGAAGTGAAAGGCGAGTTATTTGAATTGTTTGGAGTAATTGACAAATTTAAAGCTTTGGGTTGGGAATCTGCTTTGGGGTGTTATGACAAAGAAAGTAAATATTTGTTTGATGATCAAATTCAAGAATGGGTTGCTACTCTGCGGTGTCCTCTGTGCACTCACCCATCAAAGATGAAACTGATTGGCACGGTGAATGAAATAGAGATAGAAATGTCTTTTGACACGCTGCACAGGATAGCGAAGTTTGATAGCAAACCTGCTAATGAGTACATGTATCCAAGCTTGGACGATTTGTACAACCACCCCGATAAGCACCCGAGGTGGTATGCAATGTTGGATGCTCTGTTTTTGCCAGGTACCACCAGTGGAAAGCTTTATAGGAAAATTTAAAAAATCCAAGCGAAGTTGATGTTGGTGATTGTTCAACAAAATATCATGCCTCGGAGGGGCGACAAGGCTGAAGTGAGATTCCCGGAAGTGCCGGTTTTGTACATGTTGGTGACGGGTACTCCACTTGTGCCCTTCCGTTTCTTGGTGTTACATAATATTTGGCTTAGCAGAAACAGCTGGGATAGGAAGATAATTCCGGACTGTCGGTTGATTACTGCGTTGTTAAAGAAATATGGGGTGATAGAAACTGGAGTAAAGGGTCTTACAAGAAGCATAAACCATTTGATTTAACCAATTTGGGTTCTGGATGGAGTTACAAAGAAACTGAAAAAGACCATCGATTGAAGAGTGATGGTCAGAGGTGGAGAGAAATAAAGAGTGATGCCCGACCATTACAGTCGAGAGAGGTTGAAGCGTCGGAAAGTGAAGAGGATGCCCCAAGTGGGGAAGATGATTATAATGAAGATATGAATGTTGATCAAGGAGGATCTGCACCAAGTGGTAGTGGGTATGGAGGAGCTGGGCAGAGTGGGTTTGCAAATATTGGAACACAGTCAGGGTGTGTGGGCGGTGCGTTTGATTATACACAACAACCTTATGACCCAAATTGGGCTCACATGGGCAGTATGGAGCAAGTGATCGAACAAAGGAGGCCCTCAACATTTTCTAGTTAGGATGCTTATAACCAGCTGTCCTTTGATCATCACACTTACTTGGGAGCGAGTATGGAGAGAGCTTTAAAGAGAAGTGATGATCGTCGCGAGGAGTTGACCCGGGCTTAGATGTATCAGTTTGAAAATGAAATTAACAACCGCTACCTTGATGATCGAAGCAGAAGGATGCGAGAGGAATATGTTGCAAGCCATCCAGTGATACCGGATCCACCTATTGTGGATTACACTACACTACCTCCTTATGACGGTAGTACGCATTATCCAGTTCCACCATTGCACCATTCTCAGTGGGTGGACCCAGACACTGGCCAATTGCTGAATTTGCAAGCAGAAGAAGGAAGCTCACAACAACAACAAGGAAATGATGATGAGGATGGCGGAGCTTATAATTTTGGAGCAGTTTGGCGCTCCCTTTTCGGACCGTGAACTTATCAGGTGTGTCTGTTTCCACTTGTATAATTGTGTATAGTTGTTTTTGTGGTTGTGATTGGGTCGGGTGGTAGGGTGGTGATATAAAAATTTGGCCATGTGATCACATCGGGTTGAAAAAATTGATGGAGTTATTTTTAATTTGGTGTTTTTGTTCCTTTCAAAGCCATACATTGGGGATAATGTATCCCAAGTGTGGGGATGGGGGAAAATTTTAACTTAAAGTTTTCATTTTCTTTCAAGTTATTTTAACTAATTCAAAAAAAACATATGTTTTGTGAGATCATGTTAATCAACACAGGGTTGGTGGAAGTTGATTTGTCCAAATGCATTGTAGGGTTGGCTCGCATGACTCATCGGCAACCTATATACCCTCCATGGTGAGAGTTGAGGCCACACACCTTGAAATTTATAAATTGTTCTTTGATTGAGAGTAGTAATGTGTGTTGATACACTAGAACTCGCACAACTTATGCATTCCAAGACCATAATGAGCACACATATAGGGACGATAGAGGCACTTAGGGTAGCCTCGTCTGGGTACGTGTGAGTGTGGGAATTGGGGGTTGGGGTTCATACATTACAAATATGAGCTTGGATTTGTGAGGGGCGGGGGGTTAGCCCTTTAGTAACCATTTTAAGCTTATTGCCTATCATTTGCATCCCTTAGCCGTACTTATTAAAATGTAACCCTTGTGATTCAACTCTGTATGATAATAAGCTAGGTTTAGTTGTGTTTTCCTTGTGTAATTGTTTGATATTAAAAAAAAGAGAAAAAGAATAAAACAAAAATGAAAGGATGAAAATGAAAAAATATATATATAAAAAAGAGAGAAAAAAAAGCAATCCATGTTCATGTATTTGTTGAGTTATAGTGATTTGAAAAAAGAAAAGAAAAGAAAGAAAAGAGTGAAAATTCTAGTTATTTAGGTATTCAAGAATAAAGAGAACCGGGTTGAACCATTGCGTCACTAAAAATAATTCCCATTTCTCACCTTAAACCAAGCCCCATTACAACCTTTAAAGCCCTCTTGACTTGTATGTGTGATCATGTCTAATTGGTGGAGGTTTGATAGTTGTACGAGCTTATGGTTGCTCAATCGCATATGTGCTTTGAGTGTTTATAAATATAGCCGAGAAGAACGATTTTTGTGAGGGGTGATAGTGTGAGCCATGGTGGGATGCGTTTTGGGTAAATAGTAAGACGGATGAATGTGTCATGATTAGCATGAAATCTCATGTGTTTGTAAATGTGAATTGATGAGTGCTTGAGGGCAAGCAACGGGTAAGTGTGGGGATGTGACGGGTAGTCCTTTGGACGACCCTTTTATGCTTTAAAAACGTGTTTAATCCCACATTTAGTCATGTAATTGTCTTGAATTAGATAACTATGATTGCCATATCTCAGGTACACTCGACGGAAGAAAAGGGAGCAAGAACGTGTTAGTATTCATAGACGAATGGAGCCAAGAAGAAAATGAAAAGAAATAAAAGGAAGAAAAAGCATCAGAGTCCACCATAACCCACGGTGGGACCATAACCTGCGGTGGGACCATAACCTACGGTGGGACCATAGGTTACGGTGGTAAGAAGAAGAAAAAGCACCGTAAGGCAGAAGATGCTTGGCGTAATGCATTACTGGTCACCGTAGCCTACGGTGGCCACCGTAAGCTACGGTGATGGGCGAGTAAAAATTGTAACTGCCCATTTTAATGGGCAAATGAAGTGGTTTTTATCATCATTATCATTGTGGAGGTTTTTGGCTTGATCTGGGATGATTTTTGGAGCTCTTAGGTGCGGAAGAACAATCTCTTTTGGTACTTTAATCCTTGCTATTTCATTTTGATTGTTATGGATTCTATCTTGAACCTTGTTTTTATGTATGAAACTATGAGTGGCTAGTCTCCTTTTGTGTTTCCGTTTGGTTTGAAGGATTTGTGACTTTGATCATGTTGGTGTTTTATATTTATGGGATGATGAAACTGATCTTGTGATTGTTTTGTCATGATGATTGTGTAGTGTGTAATGGGTCATTCGTGGATTGCTTAACTTTAGCCATACGTTCTTGATGCCATAGGCAAATCTTGATTTAGTGGAAGGGTTGGGTTAATTCAATAGTGATACTGATTATCGAGAGATAACCTTGCTAATACAAGTACTTAGTCCTCTTTTATCACACACAAGCACACACTCATAAATCATGTCTATGTGGTTCTTACCAATTAACACCAATATCATCACTTGTTAAAATCCGGATACCAAAGGGAAACATATCTCTCATTACTGATTTTTACAAACCAATCTACTTTGTTTTCTTGCTTTAAGCCAATTCAACAAATCAACAAACTATTGAATTTTACTTTCTTGTCATTTTAGTTAAATTTAGGTAATTGCAATTTGCTTGAGTTAACACATATTCCACAAACTCCTTGTGTTCGATAACTCACTTACCGCTAGCTAATTAGTAGTATTTGTTTTTAAATTTGATTGAGACTTCGACCTCACCTCAGTTATACTCCCGAAGAAGGAGAAATAATTCACGACCTTACTGATGAGAAACTTGCTGAGATGTTCCGGTTGAACCCGGATGAGATTGTCAAGGACGCTCCAACCTTTGATGTGGCAAGTGACCATGAGCTTAACGACGTGGATGAAATAGATATTGAGGACGTCACAGCCCAGCACTATCCGGAGTACACTGACCGAGAGGGAAATGTGGTTCCCAATTTGGGTAGTACTCTCGGCAGTGATACATTGGAGAAGCTGAATCAAAAGGAAAAAGGAGGCAGAGATATCAACAAGCCAAGCCCAAGCCTCGGACACCGATGTCGACATCAGAAAGGCTGAATGGGCGGCTTGTTTTGCAGAGATCCGAGCCCAGCGCACTACGCCAAAGCCAAGTACCTACACCAAGCTCTACAAAGTGAAGAAGCATCTCAAGGTGTCAGGGAAGATCATAGCGTGGACATACTTTGAGGATCTGAATGTTTACGCAGTGAAGATGGGGAGGGGAATAGAGTACTTTAGATTTCCACATAATCTAAAGATTCTTCCCGGTTTTGAGCTCAACCAGCTGGCACGCCTAAAGTTACTATATGCCGATCCGAAGAAGATGTCAGGCTGGTTTGAGTCTGCGTTGCGAAGAGAATACCATACCAGGTGGGTTAACTTTAGACCTCAACAACCGACGAGGTATATCAGAAGGTTTGAAGTTAATCCCATAACTGGCAAGCCTACAGTTGTCTTGAAATGGCGACCTCCACGCACGATGTCACGTATACCTTTGAGGGAGATGCCATAAGACTTTACACCCCATTTTAAATGTGGTACTATGACTGGCGTACTGGAGAAGCCGTCATTGTTTTGGATAGAGAGGGGGCTTTGGAGACAATAAAGGTGTTCGACCCAATGTGGCTCACGAACTTGTCAGCAACTGATATATATACGCTGTACAAGTGGCCACTGTTTTTTATACGCTAGATATCATGCAAGCACTTCAGTTTCAACATGTTATACTCTTATGCTTTGCACTTGATATTCTTGCTGGGGTTTCAAAGGAAGGAAGAGTCAAGAGATATGAAGAGTTTACAAAGGAGGTCAAAGAATAGATAGAACTAGGTCCAAGGAGGAGTTTGTTGGTACACATGTCCCTAGTTCTAGTTCTAGTGTGCTTAAATGTAAATGACTTTCACTTTGATTACACTGATGTAATGTTTTGATATATGTAATGAAAACTCTTCGTTGAATGATTATTGGTTATTGAATGTCGTATCTATTTATATTATTGTTTATTACATGCTTATATGAACATGTTATATGGGTTTACAGTTGTTAGACATAGTTCTGTATCAGTAAAGTTTTAGGAATGTGTTTAACTAAGGCTTATGATCCAGTCGCACAACTAGACCATGCTAATGGGCCAGTCGCACGACTAAACCATGTGATTGGGCCAAACGCATGATTGAGGCATTAGACTGGCTCAGTCGTACGAATGAATCAATCGTGTGGGTCAGTCGTACGTGTGAGTGGATCGTATGACTCAGTCGCACGACTGAGCCATACTCATGGCTCAGTCGCACGAATGAAGACTGTAACCTATAAATACCACTTAATTCGAGGAAAAACGCAACACTTCAAGAATTCACAACCCTAGCCGTCCCAGAGAGTCCAAGTCGTCCCTTCCAACTTCATAGAGCGTTCCTGATCATTGATAATCAATTCTTAACGTTTTCTAATCCTTAGTTTTGATCAGATTAACGTTCTCCCTGATTGGATCCCCAATCAAATAGGATTCCGCACTATTTGATCTAGTTTCACGTAGATTCGGTTAGTACCAGTTCGTACCCGGTCCTAACAGAGATGCTATACGGTAGAAGGTGTAAGACGCCCATATGTTGGGGAGATATTGGGCAGAACGAATTGGGAGGTATCGAGGTGATCGAGGCTATGAATGAGAAGCTGGAAAAGATCAAAGCCTTTATGAAGGCGGCAAAAGGTAGACAAAAGTCGTATGCTGACAAGAGGCGAAGACCGATAGAATTCAAGATTGGTAACCGAGTTATATTGAAGGTCTCACCTTGGAAAGGAATCACCCAATTCAGGAAACGAGGTAAGCTAAGCCCGAGATACATAGGACCTTTCCGAATCATCGCACGAGTAGGAGAGGTGGCCTATCGACTTGAATTGCCAGATGAGTTAAGTAGAATTCATTCCACATTCCATGTATCCCATCTGAGAAAGTGCTTAGCTAATGAATACATGGTTGTACCACTAGAAATCATTCCATATGTTTGAGGAATAACAGGTTTCGAGGACAAAACATATATAAGGGGGGTGGACTTGTAACACCCGGATATTTTAAAGGATAAGAAATAAAGAATAAAAGTAGAGGAAAAAGAAAGAAATGCAATAAGACTTAAGTTGAGGGGTAAAAGGTTTCAAAAGGACAAAAAGTATAAAAAGTTGGTGTAAAAGTGGGTATGGCCGCCCACTCTATCCTCACATCACAACTTTCATATGGTTTTAGAGAGAGAAGCAAAGAACTCTCGGATATTTCAAAGAAGAAGAAGGAGAAGGCTGAATTCAAGGTAAGAATTCGAAGTTTTTAAGTGTTCTTGTTGGGTTCTAGCATCGGTTATATGCTTATGTGTGTTTATGCGTGTTCGAATGTGTGTTTGGTGGGTTTCTAGGTGTTTGAATCATTTGGAAAGTTCAAGACTTGGAGTTGAGACTTGAGAGTAGCAAAGGTGAGTACTAGACCCCGTGTTTTTACTTGTTTAAACATTCCCTGGGGCTAAAAATGTATGTAAAACCATTTTTACAAAGTTTATTTGAATACCCGTATGTATCTATGTGTGTATGATAAGGTTCTTATGGTTGTCAGGTGTTAGTTATACTTAGAATAGTGTTATTAAGCCTAGAACATGTAAGAAAAATGATTGGGATTGATAATATGTTGAGAATATGCTAAACAGGTTGCCCAACCGCCTGAACAGTACCCCAACCGCCTAAAATTTTCCTTAGAAAGTTCTAAGTCCGCCCAAACGTCTAAACAGGGCCCAACCGCCCAAACAGTGTCCCAACCGTCTAGAATATGCCTTAGAAAAACCAAGTGTAAGCCCATGCGTCTGAATAGTGCTCATGCGCCTAGGACACTTAGAATATTTTCTGAAATTTTGAGTAAAATAGAATCATTAGAGTTTGACCCAAGGTTGACTTAGGGTTTTTAATTGCTATTATATTTGCATTATTACAAGTCGTTCCTATGATCATAGTGATTATTATTGTGTGACTTATGTGGTGTGCCAATGATCATAAATGCAAGTATTATCTTTAACAAAGTAAAAGAGTAATGATGAAGAGAAGTGGAACTTAATTAAAATGTTAACAAGTCTTGCGAGCATATAGGAGGTGCACGACCATGTTGTTGTTAGCTCAACTGTGATGCGGGTTAGCTACCCTGATAGTGCTCACGGGGTCAATCGATTGAGATTGGCAGACCTTTATAGCATGCCCTAGGTGACTGGGCCAGCCTTGTGTACAGTAATTCACAGCATAGACTGGAGAGGCCCAGCACCAATTTCCCCACGTAAATAGTTTAGGGTATTGCTCATTGGTCCACATAGACAGTGAAAGATAAAGTTAAAAGAGTACGAAATAAACAAGGCATACAATAAAGAAAGAAAGAATTACCTTGTTGTATAGTTAATGTGTGCTCACATACAAGAGTAAGAGATGTATTTTTATAAAAAGAGTATTTTCATATATATACATTACACAAGGTATTTTAATACTTTAAAAACTAGAACTCACTCAGCAACGCTGACTTTTATACATTTTCAGTTGGCAGGTAATTGTTGCTGAGAATGGCACGAGGGTGAAGCTACTTGACAGGGAAAAGACTAACATCCATTCATAGGATATGATATTGTTGTTTTGTAATGCAATGAAACAGTCTTTTGATAACTTGAACATTATTGTATTGCTTAACAACAACATCTTTTAATAATAGAGAATGGATTTTGCTAACGTGATTCCACTGTTTATTTAAATAAATGTATATTAATATGTATCTATAATGCAATAAATGACCAACAGTGAGGTGCTTGGGAACGGAGCCTTACACATTTGTTACAATACCTTCACCTACAATTTTACTTCCCTTCTTATTCCCACCAAATGCTACGTAAGAAGCATTTTTGTGTTTGTAATCATCGAGGATTTAATAGTTTCCTGTCATATGCCTGGAACATCCACTGTCAACATACCACTTGTTGTTAGCCCTCCATGTATGTTCGTGCACATAAAATGAAATCAATTAGAATGGGGAACCCAAGCATTAATGTGCTTGGGCTGACTAAGTGTGTCTATAATTGTCACTCCTTCATGAATCAGTCTTGATGATTTAGGTTTGACTTTAGATTTAATTGATTCATTTTGTTCTGTTGATAGTAGTGAGGATGATTCTGATGAAGATTGACTTAAGTAAGTTGAACTTGTGGCTCAGCCTCTTCTTCTTGCACCTTTCCTTTAGTTGTCGTCACATTGCTTTTTGATGAAGACCCTTTGTTGAAAAAGGTTTCAACATCCTTTGACTGTGACCTTGGTACTTCAATACCTTTGTCAAACTTGTCAAAAAAGGTCTCATCAGTAGTTGTTGATTTATCATTCAATTCCACCTTTTTATGTGGTGTCCTACTTTGAGGCTTTTGTTTTTCTTTCTTCTTTGTTTGGACCTTAGATTCAGCTGATGGAGTCTTCTCCTGCTCAACCTTTTGTTGTTTTTGATCATCAGTAGCAGTTGTCTTCTTTGACTTTTCAGACTTGTTCTTTGGCTGTTTCTTTGGTGTTGTTGACTCCTTGATGCTCACATCTGATCATCAATCTGTTTCATTTGTCTCAAACTGCTTCTTCTTAGAGAATTTTGTTTTTTCTTTTTGTTAAAGTAGAATTCCTTAGTTGAATGATTATTCTTGTTGCAGATAGCACAATGCTTATTGAAGTAGCAATCAGATGTCATATGGTTGTTCATGTTACAAATAGAACAATAACCACTGAAGTAGCAATCTTCAGTGTTGTGATTTGTCATATCACACCACTTATAGTATTTTTCTTCTGTATCACTCTTAGATTCAACTTTCTTCTTGTTCTTCAGCTGCTTCTTATCCTCTTTCAACCCTTTCTTTATTTTTGCTACCGAAGAGTTTTGCCTCTTCCGGACATAATGTCAACGGGTTCTGAGGATTCAGCAGCTACCTTTTGTTGTTGAAGCACATCCTTAGCTGATTTCTTGCATGTGCTTTTGCCTTTTGAAGCTTCAGCTGAAGATTTCTTTGATTTGACTAAGCTTTCAGCAGTAGACTTCTTTCGTAGATTTGCTACGGATGACTGTTTAGTTGATCCAACAGTTGTACTCATTCGAGGATGCTCTACTGAGGATTCTTGGGAATCACTAACTTTCTTCTTCCATAGCATTTCTGCTGAAGTAGACAATTTTTTCTTGTTTCTTTCTACGGAAGTGATTTTTGCTTCTTCCGTAGAACTTACATTTGCATCTTGCTACTTATTTAGCACTTGAATCCCAGCATTCAATTGAGCTATCATTTTCTAAACAGTCTTCAACAAGTTTCTTTGTTGAGGTGGATAAGACACTTTGATTTCTTTGAGCACTTTTGATATTGAAGATTCAATCGTCAAACTTGTTCCCTTGCCATTGTCATCACCTTATTTAATATGATCATCTGGTTCAAACCGATCATCACATCCATCAAAATCAATAATCTGATTCATCTTGTTATGAAACTTCTGAATCAGTTAATTTAGTTTCACTCACCTCAGAATCATCACCATTTACCACTTGATTATTATCAATTTTAATTGTATTGTTGGTGCTAGGCACAAAATGGTTTGATAAGTTGTTAGTCATAGAATCAGGTAAGGTGGTGTAATTGTTATTTACTGGTGGTGGAACATTATGAAAACCCAAACCTGATTTATTTTGTGATTTAATATGAGAATTTAACAACTTCTCATATTGTTGAGATGACAGTTGGAACTTCTGAAGTTTCACTTCAGTAGATGCATGTTCTGCCATTGATTTTGTTAAGGATGCAGTCAAATGCTCAACTTGTGCCTTTATATTATAGTTTTCTGAAACAAATTTATCTAAATCCTTTTGTAAGGATATGATCTTTACCTAATAATGTTTAAGTTCCCTTACATGAGATTCATTTAACACTAATGTTTCTTTACTTTATTGGAAAGTTATTGAGCATGTGCTTTGTATCTCTCAACTTCCTTAATGCAGCTGGATGAACAGTCTTTCCCTTACCTCTCTTAACATTGGTGGAACTCTGTTCTCCATGGTTGCCATGAGTGCTTGATTTTCTTCTAACACTTGCTTCTCATGTAAACTCCAGTCACAAGTTCCATCCTGCAAGATGATTAACCCAGTCTCCTGATTCTTGCTTGAGCTTGCAACTGATGTACCTGTGGTGGGTAGGGATGAGTTGGTCAGTTGAGGCTGATTGAAAGACCTTTGATTTGATTGATGATTTTGTTGTTGATGTTGATATTGTTATTGAGATGAGGATTGCTGGTTGCATTCCCTTGAAAAGTGTTCATATAGGTTACATTTGAAACATCTCATTTTTGATTTGTCAACACCTATCTTAGTTGTTCTCCCAGGAGCAGATAATCCTTTGTACTTCGGTAGATACGTCTTTGCTCTATAAGCAATCATTTCCATCTTCCACTACAAATCCATCTCTTCTACATCATCAGGATGAAGTTCTTCTAGATCTTGTTAGCAGATATTAGTTGGAGTTAATGTGCTTCCTAGGTATGCTTGAAAGCTTGAGCTAAATGCTACAAATGCCGCTTTCTGCTCTTCAGAATCAAGAACCATAGTAATTGGTTTTGAACTATTGTTATTTTGGCTGTGTGAGGATGATCCTTTAGCAGTTGAATTCTTTTCATCATTATTCTTACCTTTTGACTTGTTGCTGGATTGACGTTTAGATGATCTGGTTGGTCTTGATGCATAGAAACCAGCTTCTTCTTCTTCATCACTCTCACCGTAAGAGCTCTCATCATCTTCATGTGAGATGATGGCACTTCCCACACTCTTTGTCTTTTTAAAGTGATATGGATATACGAATGATTTCATGATCTTGTTTCTTGTTTTCTCATCAAGTTCAAGAGCTTCCACTTTAGCCACTAGTGTGTCAAGTCCAATGGTTTTCAAGTCAAGTGTGTTCTTGAACATTGATATTGTTTCTTTCTAACTTTCAGGTAGAGTATGGAGCATCTTTTTATTGAGTTCCTCCTTATAATACTTGAGCTCTAAAATGCTCATTTCAGTAACAAGCTGCATAAACCTATGTAGCTGTTGAGGAACGGATTCACCCTCAATATGATGAAAGGTCTCATATTGGGATCTGAGTGTATCCTTTCTGATACGTCTGATTTCATCAATGCCATCACACAGGGTGTGCAAAGTTTTCCACAGTGAATGTGCAGTTTTGTAGGATTCACATCTAACAAGAAGATTTTCAGGTAGCGTCATAGTGAGCATACTATAGGCTCTGATGTCGACTTTAACCTTGTTTGCATCTTCTGATGATAGATCCTTTGTACTAATTGGCTGATTGTTGTCTTTATAGTCAGGTCCAAGTGCAGGTGGGATGTATGGACCTTCTGTGATTGATGTCCACAAATCAGAATCAGTATAATTTACATGGTTCGTAAAACGGATTTTCAATGTTTTGAAATCAGCCTTGTTTTCCAACTTAAGGGGTTGGTAGGCTGATTCAACTGCTGAACTCATTGATGACAACCTCTTAGTTATTAATAACTTAAGACAGTAATATGACAATTACTCAAAAACTATCAATAAATTCTCTTTTAAGAACTTAATTAATAATTTTAATGTTAAATAATGGCACCAATATGATAATTCCAATATCTTAATTACCTATTAATTAGCTAATTCCGATATATGAATTAATAGACCTTAAATCAATTTAATGAAAATCAATAGATCTAATAAAAAACTTGACAGGTCTAGTGATATATTCAATTAAACAAACAAAAACTAAAGCTGATAGATCAACTGATCTAGATCAAGGAGCACCATGCTCTGATACCACCTGTGAATCCAAGGACCGTTCAGGGTATTATCAGCTTAGTTATTAACGAAACAATGATCATGGAACTATCAAAGTTTGTTGCTTGATTAATCCAATACCTATGAATAAACAAACAAGTCAATAAAGTGAAGAACAGACGTTATACTTAAACCAATAAATATCAAACGAAGAATAGATATAAATATTAACAAATGTTTTTCATTAACTATTGATGAATGATTACAACGATCAATGAAAGATTTTTCTATTGCTATGATTACGATTGCGGCTGCTAGGGTTTGATTGACGTTTGATTGTAGGCAATCGACTTGTTTAATTATGAATCTAAGCGTTGTATTTATAGGCTTACGGTTTACTAATTTAGAAACTATAACTTACTTATCAGGGTAAGGTTGTTAGTCAGAGAATGTTATCATGCAACATTCTCTGACTAAAGTATAGGTCATCTGTAGGTGTTAACTTTTACTTTAGAGTTGACTTTTGTTGATGTATTTTGGTGAAATACATCAAGTTAATCTTCCGCAGTGACTTGGTCTTCCGCAGCAGTTTTCTTCTTCCGCATGAGTTTTCTTCCTCCGCAGGAAATTACTTCTTCCGCAGGTGAAACTACTTCCACAGGTGTTGCACTTGTTCATCCGCAGCAAGTCATTATTCCTTGGTGAATTGCATGAACTTGATGATCTTGTGAAGCTTCCGCAGGAATTCCACGGTGTTCCTTGTCTTGTTCCACATGATATACGGAAGAACATATTGTTCATCCGCAGATGTTTCCAACACTTGGTCAGTTCCTTGAATTGGCCAATACTTATGATTTCCCTGCAACATACATATAAATCAACACATAACATATGGGTTAACCTATACACACATATTGCATAGATAATGTTAAGAGGCTACAAAAGATATTATAATAATTGATTTAGAAAACTAAACCTATACAAATTTCTAGACTTAACACATTGAGCGATGCTTAAGAAATTATGATAACGACCCCTAACAAATTATGATGGCCACATGAAATTTTGATTAGTAATGACATTAAGAAAATATTTAAAGTTTTAAAAAGTAAATTACATTTTTGTTATTTGTAATAGACCAAATTATAGAACGCATTCTTTTTTTTAAATTAAAAAAATTAAGCTCTTAACCCTTTATATGAAATATTATTATGGATTTTATCATTTTCACTAACGAACGTTAACTTTTTCGGTTAACTCACTTTATCTGCGTTGCACATGAGTATTTTAGTCATTGTACCCGTAAAAGATATTTTTTATTATATTACTATTATTTATTAACACATACACATAATAATAGTAGGTCCCCCTTATTCCACTCCCTATTCTTCTCCCCCCACCTTTCTTCTTTCAAATCTAACCATCACCATCGTACCTATGGCTAGCTGGAACCACCATCATCGTCATCTCTCATCTGCATAAAGATTGAAGAAATCCGTCAAAAGAATTCAACTTGACCTAAATGAAAAAGACCAAAATAAAAAGATACACGGTATTAATTTGAACGCATATCTCTAAATTTTATGTTAATGATGTAATATTTGCTATCTGTTCATGTTTAGTGAGAAAATCAAGGATTGGTAAGGTCATCAACTTACATTATTTACTTTAACTTCTCATACCTAAAAGTTGTTGAATCAAAGATTATCAATTTATGGACATCACTATTAGGAAAAAAAAAAGAATTTGCTACACATTTTCTCGTCGCAAATGCTTAGAAAAACATCATTTGTTACGGATTTGTGACAAAAACAATTTGTCGAAAAAATGCTCGTGGCAAACAGTTTACGATACAATTACAACGCATTATACGGCATATTTGTGACAGAAACACAACGTAGGAACCTACTACGTATTTCCCACTCATTATCCTAATTACCTTAATATCATTCTAAACTAATTATTGAATTGTAACGCGTTTGCTACGTAATATTATTATTAATATAAAATGTGTATTTTAAAATAACAACACATTTGCTACGCAATGTCAAAATACATATTTCAAAAAATGACGAATTTGCTACGTGATATCAAAATACGTATTTCAAAACAACAACAAATTTGCTACGCAATGTCAAAATACGTATTTTAAAACAACGCATTTGCTACGCAATGTTATTATCATTAAAATACATATTTTAAAACAACGACGCTTTTGCTACAATTTTCAAGAA
The DNA here is from genome assembly GCA_024085815.1 of Flaveria linearis. Classification (NCBI taxonomy): domain Eukaryota; kingdom Viridiplantae; phylum Streptophyta; class Magnoliopsida; order Asterales; family Asteraceae; genus Flaveria; species Flaveria linearis. The sequence continues at coordinate 83,178,324 of CM044001.1, forward strand.
CCCATGTGTCAAATTTCTAATGCATTTGCAATGCAATTATTTTTTAATTAAAAAAACTAACAAAACAAATAAATTCAGATTTTTTCTGCTAAAAATACATAAAAAATTACAAAACCTGCTTTACAAATCAACCATAATTTCAGCCACAAAACATGTTACAAATCAACCACAACTACTACAAATAAAATATAAAAGATACAAATTATAACCACCATTTAAGTATGTTTAAACTATAAAATTAACATATCTAGATAACAAAACGACTACTAATTACCAGGAGGTTGCTTCCACTGACTCATGAAATCATTCAATTGTTTTTTAAACGTTTCTTTCATTTGTTGCATTTGTTGTTAAATTTGTTGTGCTTGTAGTTGAGTTTGTTGTGTTTGTTGTTGCAACTCCTCCCTTGCCCCCTTTCCTCTTCAAATCGGGTTTGCATTTGAGCTTGTAAAGTTTCAACCTACAAATTCATTAAACATGTACAATAGTTAGTGAACAATGACATAAAATAGTAACAACAATAATAACATCAACGTACTTTTAGTTGTGATTGTCGATACTCAGTGTATGATGACGCAATCCTATAAAATGAGGATGGTGTCCCAGTCACCATGTAATTATGATCCGAAGATCCTATTCTGAATACCCGGCTTGTGTGACCGTCTGCTTGCACACGCGCCTACACATCGGGATCATCCTCAGTAAAGTTCTGCCCATACACCCTTGTCATCTATCGCAAATAATCATCTTTTAATTTATCAAAATATGATTTTTAATGTACTAAATGTTGATACGATTAATATACTAAAAATGATAAATATAACTTAAGTAAGCTTGTTTAGATCGGCCAGTGCAAAATTTCATCCCTTCTAAGTTATTGATGTCAAACTATCCGACTCATAGTCTTGCTTTTGACTTTTTGGTAAGGTGAGAATCAATTATATTTCTTTGAATAAAGGTTCCCTATCTAATTTTCTTTTCTAAATAAAAATAGATAATAGTTAATATAATACGTATTAAAATACAAACACATACTAAAAATTATAGATACGATTTGCTTACTAGTCTAATCCAACGTTCATCATATCCTATTGACCCGCCCGTGTGTCGAGAAGTTTTGCCACTATCATCAGCACTTGCACGGTTGTGTGCCGCGATTTCATACTTCTTTTGCCAGTCATTAGTGCTCCATATCTATAAGAAATAAAAATGTATGTTAAGTATATAAAACAATAAATATAAAAAATAAGAGTCTATTAACTTGCGTACATCACACAAACTTGCCATACGCTATGAGCTACCAAATCTGGCGGAAAGTTACGAATTATGTTGATTTCCTTGAAATTTCCTAGTTGAATAACATGTGCAGTTGTGGTAGCTTTTTGTGTAGATTGTTTTCTCAAACTACTCATGATATCTCTATAACGTCCCTTTAGCATGTTATGAAATCCCTCATAAACATCTTGCTCAGATTCTGTTTCCTATTTGAAATGGGTCTGTAAAAAATAAATTGTAAAGTTAAACGTATAAAGTTGAAACAAATAAGCACACGATGCATAAATATATAATTAATAAATTACCTTAAATCGCTTATACATGTTGGCAAGTTCATCTTCCCTTTGTTACCATGGATGAGGTTTAATGAAGGTCGATCATAAAGTATCTCAATTATCTTTGGATTTTTTGATACCCATAATTGTATGAAACAGATTATCAAAGTCATTCTTTTCAATATGCATCATATCAAGGTTGTGTTGTATCAACAAGTAATGCCAATATGAAAGATCCCAAAAGATGCTTTTTATCCAATTATGTGTAATCTCAAAACCAGAAGGAGTTAGGACCGTTTTCGTACGGAGTACTAACGGATTCTACGTGAGACCGGATCAAATAGCGTGGAATTCTATTTGATTGGCGATCCAATCAGTGAGAACAAATAACCTAATCGATCTAATGATAAAACAAACGTTAAGAACGAGTTAGAATCGACCAGGAACGAACTATGAACTTGGATGGATGACTTGGGACGCTCTGGACAGCTAGGGTATGATAGTATTCGAAGTGATTTTTTTCCACAAATTATGTGGTATTTATAGGTTTTCAATGTCCATTCGTACGACTGAACCGTGCGACTGACTCATGCGCCTGACTCATACGCACGACTGAAGGTTCAGTCGTGCGACTGAGTCAATCTTATGTTTTAATCATATGACTGATCCAGTCTCATGGTTCAGTTGTGCGACTGTTCCATAAGTATGGTTCATTCGTGCATATGGTCCATAAGTATGGCCAATTAACATGAATAACCACTTGACTAAGTTAAACATATTTCTGAATCATTATTGACTCAGAACTATGTACAACAACCTCAAACCTATATATTAATTTCATCAATATAAGTAATACCAATTACAATATGAATATGATATAAATAAAGACAATTAAACAACAAAAGCATTATCATATTTCATTCAATGTTTTCATTACATATGTGTAAGAGATGAAAGACATTTACATTGAAGAACATAAACTAGGTACAATGTATCAACAAACTCCCCCTTGGACCTAGTTTATCCTATTGTCTATCCTTCTTCACATATTCTTGGAATTTCTTGTACTTATCCTCTTTTGTGACTACTGTGTGTATCTCGAAAGCAAAGCAGAGTTTCATGACGTGTTGTAATTGTAGAGCTTGTACAATATCCTACGTGTCGTAGAACAGTGGCCACTTGTCAATGTGTAAACATCATCAGCAGACAAGTTGGTGAGCCACATTTGGTCAAATACCCGGATAGTCTCTATTTTACCCTCTCTGTTTAGGACTATGACCGCTTCCCCTGTCCTCCAGTCGTAATACCACCATTTGAAGTGTGGAGTGAAGTCTTGAGGCATCTCCAACAATTGGATCTTAGACATTATGCGTGGGGGACTCCATTTCAGCACTACCTTCGGCTTCCCAGTGTTAGGGTCAACTTCAGTCCTATGAACGAACCTTTTAGGTTGTTGAGGTCTGAAGTTCACCCATCTATTGTGGTATTCTCTCTTAAGCGCCATCATAAGCTAGACCGACATCTTACTCGGGTTGGCACACAAAAGGTATAAACAGGCTAACCTGTTCAGCTCAAAACCGGGAAGAGTCTTCAGATCGTGTGGAAATTTAAAGTACTCAATCCCCTTATCCCTCTTCACTGTGTATACCTCCAAGTCCTCAAAATAGGCCCAACTGATGATTTTGCCTGACACCTTCTGATGTCTCTTGACCTTGTACAGTTTTGTAGGCGTTTGGCTTTGGAGGTTCTCGTTGGGCTCTCATCTCTTTCAAGCAAGCTGCATATTCAGCCTTCTTTAACTCAACATCAGCGTCTGTGTCTTGGGCTTTATCTTCCTCTTTTTCTTTCTCTTTATCTTTCTCATCAAGAGTTCCAAAAGTATCACTGCCAAATGTTTCACCCAGGTCGGGGATAACATTACCCTTAGGGTCAGTGTACTCTGGATAATACTCTGATGTGATGTCTTCAATATCGATCTCATCCACGCCTTGTAGCTCCTCATCACTAACAATGTCGACCTCAGAAGCATCTTTAACAAGCTAGTCTGGATTTAGTCTAAACATGTCTGCGAGCTGCTCGTCAGTTAGGTCGTGGATGATTGCTCTCTCCTCTGGAGTGTAACTCACAGACCGTCTTACTATCCCTTGCAAATCAAGAATCATTGTGAGTTGAGTCTTGATTTGCTGAAGGGGAGCAATATCATAGTCATCGGTCTATTGAGTTGTATCTGTTCGATTACACAATCAACAATGCATACATTAATCATTTATCAAGACATTAAACATGAATTTCATTAATTGCATTAATGTAGTACACATTTTAAATACAAAAGTTTCAAAATACATAAACATTTAATCATTACTTTTTCTTTGATCGGATGTCTCTTCAGCTTGAGGAGCTGAGGACGAGGGTCTTTGATCTTGATTTCGCTTAGTGCGCCTCGCCTTAGCAGATGGATTTGAGGCTGATGCAGATGCATCACCTTCTTGATCATCCTCATCGTCATCATCACCTCCTTTGCCTTTTCCACTTCCTCCTGCTTCAGCCTCATCATCATCTTCATCTGATTCATCATCAGAAGAATTTTCATCATCAGCATCATCTCCACCATCATCACCATCACCCTTGATTTTTAAGGGCTCACCCTTAGTCCCCTTCAACCTTAGCATCAGCTTTTTGTTCTTTTTCTCCATTTCCTCGATCCGCTTTACGGATGCCATCAATAGATCATTTTGGGTAGTCAGGGCATGGTGAGCTCGAGCTAACGCTCTCTCATTAGCAGCGTTCTTCTCTGTCAACTATGCTATCTGCTTGCCCTGAGCGGTGTTGATCGCTATTAGCTGATTCATCTGATTTTCCCTCAGATCATCTGTAACTAGCTGCTTGACACTAGCCTTTTGAGGCTTGCCAACTGCTCCTCTAACCCAATAGTGGGTAGAGTCGATCCCTGTGGAGGTAGGAATTGGGTAGATGCGCCAGGTTGGGCTATAGATGGTGTAGTGGTGGCTTTGGTGTATATGGGAGTAGGGATGGAAGTGGGTTATGGTGGAACAGATGTGGGTAACGTCAGTGAGGTATGTGTGAATGTAGAGTGGTGGTGGGAGTAGTAGTGGCTGCAGTGGTGGCGGTGGTGGCAGTGGTGGTGGTAGGGTGAGGAACAGTGGTAGTGGTAGTGGCTGTGGCAGGGTGAGGAACAGTGGTGGAGGCAGTGGCTGTGGTGGTCATAAAGCTGATCAAAACAATCCTTTGCCTCTTTCCCTTCTTGCCATAAGGTTGGGCCATCCTCTTCCTCCTGGAGCCCTTGATAATCGGGGCTCCGCTTGGGCTGATCGGCTGGTTGGGTGTGTACGTGGGATCTGTGACATCAGCATCACCACCCTCAGAACCATCTTGGCGTCCCCCAACCGCCTCTTTCCCCTTCTCGGTAGCCACAACTCGGCTACCGACTCTTCAAGTGAGAGGCTCATCATCTGACTCCTCCTCTTTATCTACCATGAAGTCCCGGTGGATGGCAGCCGACTCAGATCCACTGGGAGCTGAGGAACCACTCTGCTGAGGTGGTGGAGAGATAGTAGATGTGTCGGTGGCTCGTGGTTGACTTGAGCCAGCATCTCCACCACCCTGACCATCATCTTGGTCATCATCATCGTCGTCTTCATCATCCAAAACCACAATAGGCTCAACATCAGAATCACTATCATCGTGACACCACTTCTTTTGAGCAGGCGCCACGTAGTCCACGTTGGCCTGATGGCCAAATAACCTCCTCATCGGGGGCTTCACCTGCTTCCCCCGGTACACTTCATCCTTCCGAGTGTGGTGTCATCCATCACCTCTAGAACTACCTCATCATCCTTCTCTTTGGGCAGTGAGGGAAGTTTCTCATCTATAATCATCTGAATAAACCTTGGGTACATACAGAACCCCTCCTTCCCCTTCCCCTCTATATTCTCCATCAGATAGGTGAAGAACATCTACGAGAAACTGAATGGATAGTTCAGTACCAGTGCAACAAATGCATTCTGGATCTAATCACTCATATTGTCAAATCCTCCATGCCGAGAGGCAATGCACTTGAGGATCACATATGCCAGATACTTGAACTGTGGGCACATGTTACTCTTGTTTAGCACACCGGCATTGATGTCACCGGCATACTTAATCCTCAAGAAACATCCCCGAACAGTCAGGGGATGTAGCTTGGTTGGGTAGGCTCCATCCTCACCCAAGTCCAAGACCCTCCGGAAGTCGTCTTCCCCAATGATGATGTCTTGGCCAAATATAGAACTTCGGATCCTGTATGGCTCCGCAGAACGATCTACAGCAGCATTCTCCCAGAATGCCTGTTGCAATGAACGATAAGGAGTGCACGGAGTAGAAATAGCTCTGTAGATCCTCGACCGACGAAGAAACTCGATGATCCCGGCGAACTCTGAAACGTTCCGGGATGTAGTGTCAAGGTAAGCACATATATTGTGCTTAGTGCTCATGGTCCATCTGTCAGCCATGTCGCTGCAACATAAAGATGGACATTTGAATTAGAACAGGTGATATCTAAGTGGTTCAATCGTATGATTGAACCACACGACTGAGCTCAGTCGTACGATTGAGTCTACGACTGAACTTAGTCGCATGCTATGCCATGCGGTTGAGTCAGTCATGCGACCGAGTCACCGATTGATTCAATCGTGCGATTGAATCGTGCGTCTGGCTCAATCGTGCGACTGAAGTTCATCAGCATGTCCTTTCGCATCTGCACTGTGAGTCCAAAATTTTAAATCTTTATCAAAATAGTCATTTAAACTTCAAGTTTGGATTCATTAGATGCGCCTAGACTCGATATTACACTTAATGTCTTTTAAATTCACATTTAGGTCCATTCAAGTGTTCTATTTTAGGTTTTTAAGTCTCGGTTTTTGTTTTAACCCAATCGGACAGTTTGGTTCGATTAATTATCCTCACTAGTCACGATTTCAGTCTCATAGTACCTGTAGATGGACAATAATCGGTCAGTAATGCGCACGAATTGGTCAATAATGAAGAAAATTTTGAAAAAGGGTGGGTGTGTAATCGGCGGTTTTGGAGAGTATTTGAAATCAAGTGGAAGGTTACAACCGACTGAGCCCCTTTTTATACTGGTTTGTGTTTCAGTCGTGCGACTGGACCCATACGCATGATTCATTCGTCGACTGAGGTTCAGTCGTACGACTGACTTAAACTTCTTCAGCCAGTCGTACGATTGGTTCATACTTGTGATCCAATCATATACTTTGACCCATACTCATAGTCCAATCGTGTGATTGGCTCATACTCATGGTCCATTCGTGCGATTGGTCCATACTTATGGTCCAATCGTATGATTGGTCCATACTTATGATCCAATCGTGCGATTGGCTCATTCTTATGAGTTTGACTTCACGTTTCCCAAGCTTTCAAAAACTTGAATTTTATATATGACATTATGACCATTAATCATCTTAGACACGATCCTTTTACTTGAAAACTTTTGATCACCTCAGACGTGATCCTTTTACTTGAAAACCATTCGATCACCTCAGACATGATCCTTTTAACTTTAAAACCTTTTGATCACCTCAGACGTGATCCTTTTATTTTAAATTCTTGTGATCACCGCAGACGTGATCCTTTTATTTTAAAACCTTATGATCACCTCAGACGTGATCCTTTTACCATTTTAGAAACAAGCTTTTATGAGATTAACGTTAGGTTCAATTTGTGACATTCACAGATTTCCTCTTGTTACATAGTCTGACAGTGACTCGATACAAACATAACTAAAACTAATAAAACTTTAAACAAGCTAAATTAAGACAATATTTTTGTATTTTTCATTCGAGGTGGGTTGAAAACATTTTGACATTCCTTAAGTGATTTCTTCCCTAAGCAGAACAGCATCAAGCATTTTCATCTTATCTAGAAAGATTCTTATGGAATCATACAGGCATAAAGATAATTATTTGAGACCTATTATATTTTTCATAGATACAAAGAACGTTATATTTACCGATCACAGAGTCTTATTCATCTAAGAGTCATGAGTACTAACAGGAAATCATGCTAGAGTTGTTAAGTTGTACACATTAATTTTGACCATCGGGGAATGCTACCATGATGATTGTCAGTATATTTGTCCACCTAAATCCATACACATATTTTTGACATACATTGGTGATTATTTAGGTTTATTATTTCAACAAGCATTTGTGGATCACACACTTATATGGTAATCAACTTTCCTCAGGAGAATTTTTGAGCGGTATACGAGTTTTTGACAAGAAGAAACTATTCTAAGAGCTTTCAAAGAGATGCCAAGCCTCAGGTCAGTGCCATCGTACAACAGAGAGGCGCAAACAACAATGAATTCTAGAATATTTAGATTGTGCTTATCCTCATGTCAGTGCCGTCGCACAGCAGAGAGTCACAACACCTATCTTCTTGTTCGAGCAATCATATTTTACAGATAACGCATCAACAACATTTGTCATTACTTTGATTGTGTTTCACAATTTTTTCATTCATTTTGCTCATTTTTATGGTCATCCACACACATTTATGGCGTTCATTTTGCTCTTCACCCCTTATTGGAAATAAGTTGATTGTGTTAACCAGAGATAAGATGGAAACTCACAGCCTGTTGAATGATTTAGTTTCACATTTGTTCACAAATGAAGTCTACTAGTCTAATGTGTTGAATCTACCGACTTATCATATAATGGATTAGCAGCCCCTAGATCTACTTTCTCTATGTAACCACAGTAGCAGACTAGCTTACTATTATTTTTCAACTCATTAGGCTTTGACTTCTTAGATTTATAAGTTTCTGTAACTTTGAATAAAAAAATATTAGAACATTTAAAACTTTTTGGTGCCCCAAACAATTCGATGCCTGTGTACTATCATTTTCCATAAACTTGAATAGATTTTACCGATTTGATGTCTTTGCTTTTCAGCTTATCTGCCCGCCCCCGTTTTTTTTTCATTTTTTTGAGTAATTATATACTAACTAATGAAACGAAAACTATTCTCCCCCCTAAAATTCTAAAACCGAAAATATTTTTGTGTTTTTTGAATTTTTAAAAACAAGAAATATAAAATAAAATAGAGAAAAAAAAATTAAAAAATAAAACATAAAACATAGAGATGGATTATGAACTTGATTTGTCTGGAATCACATCATCTTTTTTTAACATCATTGACCTCTAATAGATAAAGAAATCGAGGTTTATCAAAAGCTTTTGTGTAGAGGTCGGCTCATTGGAAATCCGTGTTTATTTTAACAATATCGATTAATTGTTTTTCAAAACAGTTATGTATAAAGTGATATTTAATACCGATGTGTTTAGTTTTGGGGTGTTGGACTGGATTTTTAGTGACAGCAATAGCAGCAGAATAATCAACAAATATAGGGGTGTTAGAGAATTTCGAACCGTAGTCCCACATTTGCTGTTGAATCCAGATGATTTGAGAACAGCAACTTACCGCGACAACGTGTTCAGCTTCACATGTTGACAGAGAATTTCAAATCGTCTTCCAAAGAACTGACATCCCGCAGATGTTGACTTATAATTCATTTTGCAACCACCATCATCTGAGTCACTATACGCGGTTAGCTCAAAGTCATCATCATGAGGATACCACAACGCAAGCGTTGGAGTACCCTTCAGATAAAGAAAGATCCTTTTTACCCCAATCAGATGATTTACTTTTGGTTTTGCCTGATATCTAGAACAGAGACATGTGGCGTACATAATATCAGGACGAGAAGCTGTGAGGTATAAGAGAGATCCGATCATTCCTCGATACATAGTGGCATCAACTAGATCACCATTTTCGTCGGGTGCCACATCATGGTTCATGGCAAGTGGAGTACCTGCAATCATTGCATTCTCCATGTCGAACCGACTCAGGATATCTCCAACATATTTGGTCTGATGCAGGAAGATTCCATTTGGTGTCTGATCTACCTGTAAACCAAGAAAGAACTTCATCTCTCCCATGACACTCATTTCAAACTCAGCTCTCATCACCGATTTGAATTCTTTACATAATGCTTCATTCTTGGAACCGAAGATTATGTCATCCACGTATATCTGCACCCGTAGTAAATCACCATCTTTCTCATTTATGAACAACGTGCAGTCAATTACACCTCTGCGAAATCCATGTTTCAGCAGATGAGTAGAGAGTTTCTCATACCAGGCTTGAGGGGCTTGATGGAGCGCGTACAAAGCCTTGTCGAGTTTATAAACTCTATCCTGATGATAAGGATCCTCGAATCCTTCGGGTTGACTGACGTGCACTGTTTCACGGATCTCTCCATGAAGGAATTCACTTTTCACATCCAATTGATAAACTTTAATCTGCATAAAGGATGCATAGGCTAGGAAGATTCTAATTGCTTCCATCCTTGCCACTGGTGCAAACACTTCATTGTAGTCAACTCCTTAGACTTTCCTGAACCCTTGAACAACCAACCTAGCCTTGTTTCTGATTATGACCCCTTGATCATCCATCTAACACCGAAGAACCCACTTAGTGCCAATCACTTTTGCACCTTTTGGTCTGTCGATAAGTGTCCAGACACCTAACTTCTTGAACCGTAGGAGTTCTTCTTGCATGGCAGCTACCCATGCCTCATCTTTTAAGGCCCCACTTACATACTTGGGCTCAACTTGAGACACAAAGCATCGATATGCCCCATCGTGTATGTAGCCCTTTTCCATGACAGCTGCATAATCAGCTGAGTAAAGCTGATTTCTTGTCTGAAATCTCGAGAGAATATCCCCGATGATGTTGTCCAGGGGTTTATTCACATTAATCCGAGTTCTGGGAGTTGTGGGAACTGCTATTTCATCATCCAGGTTTGGAATCACAGGTTTAGTTTCTGTGGCTATTGAAGGACTGGGTTCTGAAGTTCCAGTTACTTCATGATCAGCTGCAGGTATACTTTCAGCAGTGGGAACCTGTTCCTCCTGGTTCATATTTTCAGGTTTAGCATCTTCATTATCAAAGGAATCACTTATCTCTAGTTCTCCCTCTGAAGAGCTAGTAGAACCTTCTAATGGAACCGATGATGTCGAGTCTCAAGTAGGAGTGTTAAGAACATCGTACATCATGTGAGTAGCCAACACATCATCAGAATGGGAAAAAGGTGGATTGAAGGATTTAAAAAATCCATCATAGTCGAAGAAAAAGGAATGTCCTTTTCCCGCAGGGGGTGGTGTATCTTTGTACATCAACATTGCACCACACTTCTACCTGACCAGTTGAGTTATTGTAGACCCTTTTGTCTGGTATGCTGTATCCAAGGAAGACACCTTATTCTGCCTTCTCGTAGAACTTCCCAATCTGATTTTTCTTTAGCAGCATGTAGGGTGCGCCAAATGGTTCCAGATACTCTATATTGGGTTTACATTACTGGAGCAACTCATAACAAGTTTTTCCATGATGTTTCACTACCAAGACCCAATTTAGAGTATAGCATGCATTAGCCACTGCCTCGTTCCAGAATTGAACCTATAGTTTTGAGTCAGCTAGCATTGTCCTTGCTGTTTCTATCAAGCTCCTATTCTTCCGTTCAGCAACGCCATTCATCTGTGGAGTGTAGGCAGAAGAGAATTGATGAACAATCCCTTTCTCTCAACAGAAGGCCTCCATCCACTGATTCTTGAATTTTGTCCCGTTGTCTGAACGTATTTTCCTTACTTTCAGCTTGTAGAGTGACTCCAATGTGGTAACTAGATGTTTGAATGATTCAAATTTCTCTGACTTTGCTTTTAGAAACATCACCCAAGAGAATCTTGAGTAATCATCCATCACCACAAAGCAGTACCAATCACTAGCTATGCTCTTTGTGCTGACAGAGCCAAACAAATCCATATGTAGAAGCTCAAGAGGAATCTTGATAGAATGAGCTTTCTTTGACTTATGAGACTTCTTTGCCTTTTTCCCTTTCTTGCATGCTATGCAGAAGTCTGGAAGCTGGAAGTTATTGACAGTAACTCTGTCCACCAGATCATTCTGAACCAGATGATTCATCTTCCTAGAATTGATGTGTCCCATTCTCCTATGCCTGGATACTGAATCTCTTTCAGTTGCTTTTGACAAGAAACACTGAGCATTTGACTCAGTTGTGGAGGCTTTTGATAGGTCCAAGACATACAGATCGTTATATCTTGATGCCGACATTAGATCTTGCTCATCCGGGATAACATACTCCTTCTTAAGTATGTAACACTTCTTATTGTCAAAAACAACCTTAAAGCCCTTATCACAAATTTAGGAGACAGAAAGCAAGTTGTTTTACAATTGCTGAACATAGTTTACCTTATCAAACTTTACCTTCTCGTTTCCCTCTTCGCCTTGAGCGGTGATATAACCTCCTTTGTTGCCTGCGAACGATACATGTCCCCCTTTAATTTGCTTGATGCTAAAAAAGAGAGACGAATTCCCAGTCATGTGCCTGGAAGCCCCACTATCAATAATCCAGGTATTAGTAATAGCGCTGTAGCGGACAACCTGCACACAAAAATATTGGTTTTTCATTGAAAAGTTCAATTTTCCTTTTAGGTGTCTGATAATGAGGACAATTTGGAGAAATATGTCCTCGTTTTCCATAGTTTTAGCAGGATCTCCCTTTGACAGGTGGGGGAGATCTTCTGTGAGGGGCTGAGTCTGGTCGGGAGCTGGTCTGTTTCTTGTATTCCTTAAATGTTTCACCTTTTTTAACAAATTTAATTGTTTTAACATTTTGAACATATTTTTCTTTCTTTTTATCAGGATTTTGGTGAATTACACGTTTAGGGTTTGTTGGTTTAGAATTCTTAGGTTCTGACATAGATGTTTGTGAACCCGACCCAACACTATCCTGTTCAACTTTAACACACAAATCCTCTTTGATCATCTTATTGTTCAATCCCGAAGTAGTATCCTTCTGTTCAGTGACAGACTGCACAGTTTTACCTATGGACTCTGGATCACTGACCAGAGGAGTGGTCACCACATGATCCTTAACCAGGTTATTATTTAGTGGTTTACATTTGATATCAAAAGGATTGCATGTGATGGTAGTACTACTTTATAACCCAGACCTTCCCTACTATTTTGTTCTTTCACTAAGTTCTGAACTATATGAGAGGAACTTACTACACTATGCAGTTTTTGTTCTAAAGATTCAACCTCGACTTGCAACACTACTTTTTCCTTTTTAGTTTCCTCTAAAGTGGTTAGATAGAACTTAATGTCATTTGATTGATTTAGGGCAACAACCTCGGTTTCCTTTAGGTTTTTCCCCAGCAGGTCAATCTTTTCCTTAAAACTCCACTTATTTTATTTTAAAACACGGTTTGCTTCAGTGCACGGTTTTAAATCATTTACCAGATTATCATTGTTTTCTAATAACCTAGCAAATTTTAAGTCAATGCTTTCTCTAAATTTATCACATTCAGCACAAGCATGTTTATCAAATAATTCGTCTTCAGAGTATACCTGTGTGGAACAGGACGAATCAACCATAAAAGCAGAGTCAGACTCTTTAACAACTGGAGATTCTAAGTTTGCAGCATTCAACTCTTCTTTCACAAGATGATCGACCACATCCATAGCTTCTTCAATATCCGAACGTGCATGCTCAGCTATGATGTCTCCCTTGCTTGCAGATCCATCATCCAAATCATCTACCTGTGCTACATTTGACTCTTCCTAAGATACGAATCAGAAGGACTAGTCTTGTCCTTCATCACCTTGAGCAACCATAGCTTTAAAGTCTTTGCTTGATAATGCCACAATCTTCTCCTTATCCTGACAGTTGAACGAAGGAAAAGGGTTTCTATTACCTGTCTTCTTCGACTTTACACATTCCCGTTTAAAGTGACCCTTTTCACCACAGTTGAAGCATGTGACCTTGGTTTTATCAAACCCAAATGTAGTGTCTTTAGTAGCAACCAAGTTCTGTCCTGTCTTCTTCACAAACTTCTTAGCCCTTCTAACAGCACTGGCTAAGGCCCACATGATATCCATCCTTTCCAGCTCAGTTTCATCTACCTACTTATAATCTTCATCGGCTAGATGACAGTTTCCAATCTTCCCCGTGACTAACCTATCATAAGATTGAACAACTGTTGCTAGAAGATCCATTTGGTCTTTGGCAACTTCCACAGTAACATTACCGAGGTTCTTGGTCTTCAGCTTGGTAGTATTGGAATCATGAACTATGTATTGGGTTCCAGATGAACCCGATGCTTCACTTCCCGAGGAACTGCTTTGGGAAGGAGCAAATGAATTAGACACAAACGCTGTTTGTAGCGGTGTGCCTGATGATGATGGAGTAGGAACCGAGTTGTACAGTGAAGGATTCTGAGCGTAGGATACTTTCTTAGACTTGTATTTCAGCCGTAGTTCTTCCTCTCTTAGCTTCAAAATGAAATCATTTATGTCTAACGTAGCAAGAGTGTCATTTTGTCTCAGATTAGACACAAACGAATCCCATTTATCTGGCAGACCATCAGCAAAACTAGAAACATTGTCCTCCATAGAGGTGGTCACACCATGAGTATGCAGTTCACTCATCAGATGATAGAACCGATCAATGATATCATCTAAGCTCTCATTTCCAATTGGTGAGAAATTATCAAACTCCTTCTTAAGAGCTTTAGCCTTCAGCGCCTTAAGGGTTGCATTACCATCATATCTCTTTTATAACGCCTCCCACAGCTTCTTCGACTGCTTGTTTTCAGAGAATTGATGGAATATGTCTTTAGGTATAGATTGAGTCAACAGTGCATACGCTTTCTTTTCAGCGTTATGTAGAACTTTCTGATCTTCATTCATACCCCCAAGGTCAACTTCACCCCATTAGCACTGACTGGTATAGTATAATCAGTCTCTATAGAAGTCCAAAGATTGGGGTCAACTCCATTCAAGTAGATCTCAAACCGCTGTTTCCACTGAGGATACTCATCCAAAGTTAAAAACTTCCACGGTTTGTTGTGATTCCCAATCTAATTCTCCAGAAGAAGAAGATTTTGGATACGTGAGTCTTTTCCGGCAGTAAACGCAGCAAACTGATCTTCCATTGCTTGAACTTTAACAAACTTGAGACTAGATAGATTCACTTGTGCGATTGGACAAGGCGACTAAGTCAATCGTGCGATTGAAGGATGCGAATGACTTCAATCGTGCGATTGAATTCAGTCGTGTGAATAAAGAGTACGATTGAGGTCAACCTACTGGAATAGCTTAACCGTGCAAATGAACTGTGCGAATGAGTTTAGTCGTGCGATTGAACCATGCGAATGAGATTCAGTCGTGCGATTGAGCTAATCGGGCGACTGAGACTGCTGTTGCGGGAAAAAGTCGAATCTTTGAACACTTTGACACAAAAATACGAATTTTCACGAACCCTAATCTACCGTATGGTAAAAAGTCGAAACTTTAATACAAACACTCGTCAAAAACACGTTTTTGAAGCAAAAAGTGGATCTTTTGATTGAAAGCGTTAAGTTTAACACCAAAACTAATCGAATCCACACAAAATCACGAGCCAAAGCTCTGATACCACTTGTTAGGACTATTTTCGTATGGAGTACTAACGGATTCTGCATGAGACCAGATCAAATAGCGTGGAATTCTATTTGATTGGCAATCCAATCAGTGAGAACGAACAACCTGATCGATCTAACGATGAAACAAACGTTAAGAACGAGTTGGAATCGATCAGGAACGAACTATGAACTTGGATGGATGACTTGGGACGCTCTGGACGGCTAGGGTATGATAATATTTGAAGTGTTTTTTTACGAATTATGCGGTATTTATAGGTTTTCAGTGTCCATTCATACTACTGAACCATTAGCATGGTTGAGTCGTGCGACTACCTCATGCATCTGACTCATATGCATGACTGAAGGTTCAGTCGTGCGACTGAGTCAATCTTATGTCTCAATCATACGACTGATCCAGTCACCCAGTTCAGTCTTGCGACTGGTCTATAAGTATGATTCATTCGTGCGTATGGTCCATAAGTATGGTCCATTAGCCTGAATAACCACACGACTAAGTTGAACACATTTCTGAATCATTATTGACTCAGAACTATGTACAACAACCTCAAACCTATATATAATGTTCATCAATATAAGTAATACCAATTATAATACGAATATGATATAAACAAAGACAATTCAACATCAAAACTCACATCATATTTCATTAAACATGTTCATTACATATGTGTAAGAAATGAAAGACATTTACATTTAAGACCATAAACTAGGTACATAATGTATCAACAGAAGGTTTCTCATAATCTTTAGTAAATGGGGTTCCATTGTAAATAGTGGGAAATTTTGTATGGTCCGCCATATTTCCACTCTAGTTGGCTCAGGGATACATCTTACGAGTGACACCATAATGTGTTTTCGAAAGTTAATATTATCTTTTCAAAAAACAAGGTCTCGTAGGAAGATATCGACTATGACAGTCAAACCAGTATGGTTTCCCTCCAAACGTCAAATTAAAGTATCCTAATTTATTTTTGCAAAATATGGACAAGCAAATTTACCATGTGTGCTCCATCCTGATAACATTGCATAAGAAGGAAAGTCACTAATTGTCCAAAACAATACAACCCTCATTTGGAAATTGTTCATTCGATAGGCATCATAAGTTTCAATGCCATGCGTGAATAATATTTTCAACTCCTCTACCAAAGGCTGTAGAAACATATCCAGATTGTGTCCGGGATTTTTTAGACCATGATTGATCAAAGGAAGCTGTATGTATCGCTCTTTTAAAGCTAACCAAGGAGGAAGATTGTAAACCAAAATAAACATCGACCAACATGAATATGGAGATCCACTTGAATTATTTGGACTAAACCCATCAGTGCATAACCCAAGACGAACATTACACCTCTCTTGTGCAAAATCAGGATATACTGAGTCAAAAGAGGTCCATGCCTCAGCTTCACTAGGATGACTCATCTTACCCTCTTGTCTAACATGATCTGTGTGCCAAGTTAAATGTTGTGCTGTATTCTTTGAATAAAACAATCTTTAAAAGTCTTGGTCCAATAGGCATATAAGTCATTGCTAACTTAGGTACCATGTTTCCTCTTTCCTTGTATCTGCTTTCCTTACATACACTACAATGATCTAAAGTAGAATATTCCCTATGGAATAGCATGCAATGGTTTTGACATACATGAATTCGTTGTGTTGGCAACTCTAATGGATTTAATATCTTCTTGGTCTCGTAAAAGTTTCTAGATAGCTTATCCCTATCTGGTAGAATGTCTTTGATGATCAGAAGTAGTTTATCAAATGACGAGTCAAAAAATTACAATCTGATTTCCAGTTCAATAATCTTATAGCAGTTGCGAGTTGTATTGCATTTTTAGAGCCATCGTACAAAGGCTCATTGACTTGACTTAACATGGTATAGAATGTCTACGCTGTTTGATTTGGATCTTGTGGTTGTTGCTGAAAGTAAGGATTATGATTTTAATGCATACTTTCTATGACCATTTGATCATACCCGGTATATTCTCCATGATCATCATCAATGTCTTCAATCGCATGTTAAGATGATACAGGGTTCGAACATTGACCCACGTCTTGCGTATGAAATGATTCACCATGCACATACCATATCTTATAATCATACATGAATCCTTTGGCATACAAATGAACCTCAACCTCCTGTCGCGTCGCCTAACGAAGATTATTACATTTGGCACATGGATATTTAATTAGTAACACCTCTACCCCGTCTATAATTTTTCTTTGAATGTTAGATGGGTTGGAGAAAGCAAAATCCAGGAAATAATTAACATATGATTCAAATGATGGATTGAGAAAACCATCACTAGTTTAAATAATTAACAAATGGTTCAAATGATGGATTGAAAAAACCATTACTAGTTTTTCTTATCGTGTACATCCATTCTCTATCAAATGACATATTTACAAATCTGTAGCTAAAAATCAACATGTTTTAGAAGTTAACAATCTAATAACATACATACAAATACATATACATAAACATATACAAGCACACATACATGCAGAAACACACATACACATAAACATACATAAACACACAAATCGATGAAAGTCGTCCGGTCGGGTCGGGTCGGAATAGAATGTTTTCAATGGGGTCATAAGTTTTTATGTTATAAATTCCATCAACTTGATTTACAGATTAACAGGTTGGGTTGGGTTGCGTCGGACTCAATAAACTTTATTCCCCAATATAATTCTTAAATAAACTCCAAATTCCAATCCTTTACACTAAGTTTAAACAACTCTATTCCTTAATCTATTGTAGTAAAATGAACATGCCAAATTGAATAAAAGTTTCAAATTAATTCATCTAAATATGTTAAACCTTACTCTGACTACTACTACATTTTTCATTATACTACAAACGTCATGTACACTCAAACATTATGGCTTGAATACAATCGAGATGCCGAAATCACTAAAACAAATTAACTAACAACAATAAAAACGCCAAAATTAGGAAAACAAAATCTAGGGTTTGAATCAAATAATACATACAAATAAACAAAGAAAGAAGTTAGAAAACTAACCTTAAAAGCTTGATGAATGTGGCTAGTATCACATACTCCGGTACCCGCCGGAGTTACGTCGGCCGCAGAGTCGCCGGACGCGGGCTGCAACTTGGATGGCGAAGGTGGAGGGTTGCAGCAAACTCATGGAGATTGCCTGCAATTTGTTTTGGAGGATGCGAGTTTCAGCTTGGAATTGAAAGTTGGGTCAGTGGGGGTGTCGTGACAACAAACTCATGGAGATTGGGTGGCGAGTTGGCAAAATGAAAGTCAAATGAGTGCGTAGGGTTTTTTTTATATTAGATACACTTATTTTTTTGGTAAATTTTAATCAAGATGCCAATGTTCGAATCCTATTAGCTGCACTTTATCTTTTTTTACTAGTGATGTTACATTTTATCTCAAATGTGTCGCCTTATTAGCTTATACGGATTTTAGTTGTTTATATATTATTAATATATTTTTTTCGTTGCAAATGTGTCGCACCCTTTTACACATTTGCTACACTCATTTTAAATGTAATTATTAAATTACTTTTGTCATAAATGTGTCGTAAACTTCTACACATTTGGGACACGCATTTTAACTTTTATTTACTAATAATACTAATAAATGTGTGTAATTATTGTTTTGAGTGATATTAATAAAAAAGTTAATTTAACTTTAATATTTTTAATTATTATTAGTATTATTATTATTGTTATTATTAATTATTTTTAAAATCACAAAACATTTTGTGTGTATATATAAATGTGCACGTGCTTTTGTGTATATATTTAGCATCTATGTTTGTATGTGTAGGTTTTATGAGTGTGATAGCGTTGATGTGTGTATGTGTATGTTAGTGTATGTAAGCAAGTGTGTATGTGTCTTAACGTGTACTCAAATAGATTCATTCTTGTTTATATAATCGTAGAAGGGTTTTCATGACAATAGGACGTGATGATGTACGTATAGATACGTAAGTGTGTAATACGTGTAAATTTGTGAAATCAATGTAATTGGTGTATAATAAAATTATATAAAAAAGGGGTAAAAAATAGTACATTTAAGTCTAAAAATTCAAAAAAGGCATAATTATATAAGAAATGTGTAGGAAATATGAAGCAATTAGCTACACATTTGTGATAAAACTGATTGGTTTATCATACATGTGTCGCTTATTGCGACACCCTAGCGACACAAGACAATTGTGAAGGAAATACGAAGCATTTTACTACACATTTTTTATCAAATGTTACGTTTCGTCATAAGTGTGTAGCTTATTATGACACATTAGCGACGCGGTCACTCATAATAATAAAAATTACAATATTAATATAATAAGAATAGCATTATGATAAAAAAACATAATATTTATTACCAACTCTCATTTATTATAATAATAATAATAATAATAATAATATAATATAATATAATATAATATAATATAATAATAATAATTATTATTATTATTATTATATTATTATTATTATTATTATTATTATTATTATTATTATTATTATTATTATTTATTACCAACTCTATTATTTATTACCAACTCTGTTATTTATTACCAACCCTGTTGTTTACATTTATATTATTTTTTATATACTTTATATCTGTATGGTTAGCTGTCTTTTGTCGTAAATGTGTCGGAAACTGTAACACATTTGGGACAAAATCGTTGATTAATTCGATTTTAATTCACTTGGGTTAGCATTGTGTCGTAAATTTACTACACATTTGCGACAAAATCTGTAGTTTGTAACATTTTGTCGCTTTCTTGTCGAAAGTTTGATGAAAATGTAGGGTTTCAATTTTTGTAGTTATGTGTCGCAATTGTGTCGTGAATTTCGACACAAAATTTTACATCAGAAATTTGCGTAACAAACAGAGAAGTTTCTAGTAGTGCATAAACCCTCTGATCGATTGAACAATGTAGGCAAAGAAAGTTAGCAAACTGAATTCGTAACCTTGGGGCAAGGATATGCTTTAGGAGCTGGACACAAAGGTCCCTAAACAAAAAGATTATATAAATAAAGAAAATTTTATAAAACTTTTACAATTAATAGGAGAACTAAATGATTTTTTTAAAATGGTTTTTTAAGAGAAATTAAGGACAAGAGGGGAAAATCTCTACCTTTTTTTACTTTAAGGTACCCGCCCCTGCCAGGGACGGGTTCTTTAATCCTCGCATGTGAGTGTGCGTGCAGTGAGTGAGTGTGTGTGCAGTGAGTGAGTGAGTGTGCAATGAGTGTATGTAGAGTGTGGTGTCACATCTCTGTCTTGATCTTTGAGATCTCGTCCTTTCCAAAGGCGGGTTCTCCCCCCCACTTTTCCACCACATTGTTTTATATTATTATGCTAGTTTTATATTATAAAATGTAAATATTAATTATAAAAAAAGTTAGTTTTATATTATAAAATATAAAATATTAATTTATTTGGTGTTTACTAGTTATTATTGTATATTAATTACCGATTTACTTGTTAGCTTTATTGTACTACCTGTTAGTTTTTGGATGCTTATTATAATAATATCGTATTTTATGTTTGTATTTTATAATAAAATTACATTCTATAATTAATAGATAAAAGTACAAAAAAGTAACATAATTAAAAAGGTAAAAATATATCACTAAAATATTAAAAGAAATAACATCTAAGGAGTGTCATCATTATCGTTTGTTGCTTCATTAGTTAAGTCGAATGAGCAATGAGATACATTAAAAAATGGGTCAACTAATTGAGCTGTCTTTTAAAATTGAGGAATAAGCTAGCGGGGAAGAATGGTGAAACGAATGAAATTTTATAACACGTAAATCGGTAATTAATATACAATAATAACTATTTTTTATAATTAATATTTATATTTATAACAAGTAGCATTTAAAAACTAACAAGTAGTTATAATGAAACTAACAAGTAAATCGGTAATTAATATACAATAATAAGTAGTAAACATCAAATAAAATTAATATTTTATACTATAGAACTTACTATTTTTTATAATTAATATTTATATTTTATAATATTAAACTAACATAATAATATAAAATAATAATATAAACAATAATATAAAACTAAGTTAATTGTGTGGTGAAAAAGTAGGGGGAGAACCCGCCCTTAGCAAGGGAGAGATCTCAAAGATCGAGACATGGATGTGACACCACACTCTTCACACACTCACCGCACACACACTCACCGCACACACACTCACCGCACACACACTCACCGCACACACACTCACCGCACACACACTCACCGCACACACACTCACCGCACACACACTCACCGCACACACACTCACCGCACACACACTCACCGCACACACACTCACATGCGATGGATTAAAGAACCCGCCCCTGGCAGGGGCGGACACCCTTAAAGTCGAAAAGGATAAAGATTTTCCCTTTTATCATTTATCTCTCTTAAAAAATATCATTTTTTTAAAAAACATTCGAATGAAATAAAACTCTTTGTAAGGCTATTCTAAATAATGTATCCAATTTTCTTCATTTCAACCTCCGACACCGCCCCCACCATCAACTTTTCCGGCCAGATCTTCGACACCAATCCCACCCTTAAAATCCTGTAACAGTCGGCTATCACCTCGACCGTTGGTTCTCGACCTCAAAAGTCGGCAAGACGCAAGATCCAGATTCTTTTCAGGGGTCATATATGAGTGTAAATTCTTGTTGGGATATAATTTTCATCATTGAGGTACTTAGGGATATAATTTTCATCATTGAGGGACACCTAATTTCATGTTAGGATGATGAAAAACTCCAAACCACATCACCATTGTTAGTTAGCCCAACTTTGCGCAAGACTATGCGAAGCTTGTGCGGAGGAGAAAGAGACCGGCAGTGATGGAGAAAGATACGTACAGTCGACGATGAAGGTTTGGTGGTGGTGGTGGATTCTAGCCGGCCACCTCGTGTATGTACGATGGAATGATAGTGGTCCTATGGTGGTGTTAGTCAG
Source organism: Flaveria linearis (assembly GCA_024085815.1). Taxonomy (NCBI): domain Eukaryota; kingdom Viridiplantae; phylum Streptophyta; class Magnoliopsida; order Asterales; family Asteraceae; genus Flaveria; species Flaveria linearis. The sequence goes on from CM044001.1 coordinate 83,200,434, forward strand.
TGTGTGTGTGTTAGGTTTTTAGTATTTCTTATTTTCATTATACAAAAGAGAATTGAGAAGGGGTATGACGGTCATTTTGAAAATTTTAACAAAAAATTCTAACGGCCATTTAACCGAAGAACTAAAACCATTAATTTTGTTTAAAACTGACTAAGCCTGTAATTTTTTAATTTTAGGGACGAAAAATAAAATATGACAAAATATCAGAGACGTTCCGTTTAATTTAATCTAAATAAAAAAAGAACGACAAACATGATGAACTAGTGCCCAAAACATGGGCTGGGCCCAAAGAACCAAAAAAACAAGCGGCCTGTTGTATCTCGGCAAAACTTAGTCTTAAGATTGACAATTTGACACCATAGCAAGTCGCAAGAATGAAAGATATCCTTCTATAATGAAAACCCAATTTGTTTCTTTTATAAATATCATGGTCATGGATATCTAATACTAACATTAAAACACAGTAAATACTTGTAGATTATTACAAAGTTTACTCTTCAAATACATAAGGATTTATCAATGAGCCACAGATCAATTGGTTTGGAAGACTATAGATCAATTGGTTTGGAAGAACACATATTGTGATTTTCTAAAGCGGAGGTATGGATATGAGTCTCACTTGCTACAATATGCTTCAAGTGGGCCACATGTTTTACTATAGTGACCCTTGGGTGATGAGTTTCCATCTGAAATGGTGGGTGTCCGGGCCGGGCCACCAAAGTTGCTTGTGTTTATAGGCGTGGATAACCTTTCGGTAATGGATTTACCCGGATGACTGGGTTATAGTATTCGTTGGCCGTTAAAAAAATACTTTTATTTTAGATGTTTGTGTAACTAGAAAACCCTACCCCTATTATATATATATAGGCACACAGGAAAAACAGTTTTTGATAAATATTATATTATTCGTTTAAATTAGATCATAATAGATAAATACTATATAATTGTCAAAACAAAACTAAAAACCTAGTTCCAACATATACTAAAACTATGATTCCTATAGCAATCCATCTTTATTTCTTTAGCAACTTCAAGCGTTGAATGGTCTTGATGAACGATCTATCAAAACAAAAATCATATAATAATATGTTAAGAAAACTTCCTCTAAAGAAAACTACTATAAAACACCAAAGTAAACGAAAATGTGAAATCAACTGCATTACCCCCAAGGAACATCTCCGGCAAGCAACCAGTCACCTTCTTTATCTTGATAAGTGAGCTTTACATCTTCATAACCTGTATTTCAAATTAACAATGACCAATTAGACAATAATTTTGACTTTTAAAGTCAAATTGTTATACAATTGTGCCTTTTAAATTCAACGTATTATAAAAATCTATGGCACCCCGTTACATAGTTATCAACAAAGATGGCGTTTGTGACGGCCACCATATTACCTGGTCCCTCATATCCTTGACGAATTTGAGGAATTGTAGTCCATATTGATGGACGTAAACATGATCTGGTGGATCAAAAACTAAATTTTAAAAGTTGACGTGACATGACTTAGCATTGTTTTCTTTCTTACCTCTTAATATAGTTATCTTTTTTTTATTTGTTAATTTCCGTATTACTACCCGAGATTTAACAAAAGTAATTATTTTCTTTTAAAAATTTAAAACATCAATTTTAATTCAAAAGTTTTATAATATGTTTAAATTTCAATACAAAAGTTTTATATTTTGGATTCTAGTCAAAATAAATTATGAAACTTTTGTATTGAAACTGAAACAATTTATAAAAAACTTTGGGAAGTGAATTGATGTTATTGATGTTTTGAAAAAAATATTATTTTTATCAAACCTAAGGAAGCAAAATCGAATTTAACTATTTTTTAATGGGGGTAACTTTGTAAAATAGTAATCAAGTTTTAGAATTGTTCTAATTAGGTCACTCATAAAATTTTTTGTTCCTATCAGGTCACTCGTAAAATTTTTGTCTCAATCAAATCATAAAGTTTCAAGATTGATCCAATTAAACTTTAATGACCTGATTAGACTAATAAAAATATGAGTGACCTAATTGAAACGTTAGTTTTTTCTTACTTACTATTCTATGAAGTTTTTCCTTTTTATATGTATTCATAGTTTCAATATATTTAAACTAATATATACATACATGTTTTCTTATTTAGTTGACATTTAAAAGTCAAAATTGGTTACGATGCACGAAAATTAAAAACTTACGTTTTCCGAACATGTTGGCTAAAGTGTGTACAAGGGTTTGGTAGGATTGGTGGAGATTAAGGTCAACCTTTCTTGCAATTCCTACGCCTTCCATATGGACTTTCACGAACATCGACTTTGACCCTCGAACGTCATCATCACCATCGTCATCGTCATCGTCATCACCACCACCATCGTTGTCAATTTTCAGGTGGCAAACTTTCCTCCTACATAATTTCACCGGCGGCCACCCGATCACACCACCAATGTTTCTAATAAAAAAGCAACAGTACGGTATACATAATTCGTATAAGAGTTAATTACACAAATAGTCCCTGTGGTTTACCTAAAGTAACAAGGTTGGGTACTAACTTTTTTGAGTAACAACTTTGAGTATCGTGGTTACTATTTTGTAACACATGTGAGTACTAAGCGCAAAGTCCGTTTGTTTTTAACGGATTACCCCATCACGTGTGAAAAACGTGAGGGTAATTTAGTCAAACCAATTAGAAAGGTATAGAGTTAATTACACAAATAGTCCCTGTGGTTTACCTAAAGTAACAAGTTTGGGTACTAACTTTTTTGAGTAACAACTTTGAGTATTGTGGTTACTATTTTGTAACACCTGTGGGTACTAAGCGTAACGGTCGTGTGTTTTTAACGGATTATCCCATCACGTGCAAAAAACGTGAGGTTAATTTAGTCAAATCAAATAGTAACGTATACTTTACCAATTTAAACCCTTGCTTCATCATCGTCTTCATTTCTTCTTCATCATCTTCGTCATCTTCATTTCTTCTTCAACGACTTCAAAAATTGAAGGCCTAATTGTTTCAAGTAACCATGGTTATGTGCAAATGTGATAGAGCAGCCATAATAAAAAACTCTTGGACTAACAACCCTGGACGACGCTTCTACTCTTGCTCATAACTGGTAATTTCTTCTAAACCATCTGCAACTTCTGAATCCGTCATTACATCTTCATCTGCTCTATCACATTTGCACATAACCATGGTTACTTGAAACAATTAGGGCTTCAATTTTTGAAGTCGTTGAAGAAGAAATGAAGATGATGAAGATGATGAAAAAGAAATGAAGACGATGATGAAGCAAGGGTTTATATTGGTAAAGTATACGTTACTATTTGATTTGACTAAATTACCCTCACGTTTTTGGCACGTGATGGGGTAATCCGTTAAAACACACGACCGTTACGCTTAGTACCCACAGGTGTTACAAAATAGTAACCACAATACTCAAAGTTGTTACTCAAAAAAGTTAGTACCCAAACTTGTTACTTTAGGTAAACCACAGGGACTATTTGTGTAATTAACTCTATACCTTTCTATTTGGTTTGACTAAATTACCCTCACGTTTTTCACACGTGATGGGGTAATCCGTTAAAAACAAACGGACGTTGCGCTTAGTACCCACAAGTGTTACAAAATAGTAACCACGATACTCAAAGTTGTTACTCAAAAAAGTTAGTACCCAAACTTGTTAATTTAGGTAAACCACAGTGACTATTTGTGTAATTAACTCTTCGTATAATCAGAGACGTTATTATAAATGAGTGTTAGTGATAGATTTCATTCTTTATATATACACATATATCCAAAATGAAGATGAAAAATTATATTTTTCTCAAAACGTAATTGAAAATTAAAAATAGAAATAAAAGACAACTCGGACAACATCGCGAGAATTGCGAATGTTTGCTTATTTGCGCTAAAAAGGTGGTAAACTTTGAAAAGAAACGTAATGAACAAGTGAACAAGTTATTCTTTTTTCCTAATTAATTAATGAAAAGAGTGATAGAAAATGAAAAATCAATAAATTATCACTGCCATGGATTCAGCAAGAGTACACAAGGACAATGTTTTCAGAACCGGATCGGACATCGAACTGGACGCCTTACTGGTTTGGTGGTCGGACCGGTCGGACCGGATAGACTGGATTTAACTATATTTTAATTATATTTATATATGTAATTAAATATAAGTAATTTATATATGATTTATACATATATTTTATAGTTATATATAAAACTTAACTATATTTGTATATCCGAAGTACTAATTTATGGTTTAACACCCCGTTTTTACCCAATAAAATCACAAAAAAAAAATTGAAAACCGATCGGAACCGGTCCGGTTCGCCGGTCCAACCGCCGGTTCGGTTCGGACCGGCCGGTTCAAATGATCAAAAACGAACCATAGTAGATCGGATAGGCCAGGCCCCCGATTCGCGATCCGACCGGTCGGACCGATCCGAGCGTTAAATCACTGCACAAGGATAAGAATAAGGTCTCTATATGACATCAAGATGAAAAGCTATTACTTTTTTCTAACTCATTACTATTCTCCTATTATGAAAAAAGGAGTGTGATGAACAGTAACCCGAGGGCAATTTGGGTATTTTGTTCATCCTCGATAATCGTGCCTGGCCTTTAAACGTGATCAGATGTTAGCTGGTGGCGGTGTTGGTTTGTTGGTGTTCGTTGGGGTGGGTTTTCTGGTTGTGGTGGTCGTCGATCAGATGTTAGCTGGTGGCGGTGTTGGTTTGTTGGTGTTCGTTGGGGTGGGTTTTCTGGTTGTGGTGGTCGTCGTGGCCGTTCGTTTCCGCCAAGGTGGGCCTCAGCTTCCGCAGCGGCACCAGGTGGTGCTATCGCCAACGCCGCCCGTTTCAGATGGGTTTTATGGCTTTGGTGGTGGTGCTGACTGTTCGTTTCCGCCAAGGCGGCCTCGGCCTCCGCACTTGCAATCAGGTGGTGTTATTGCCAACGCCACCCTGTCGTTCGTCTCTTTCTCCGTCGTCGATCTATCAGTGGTGTTCGCCGTCGCCCGTCTGCTTGCCACCAGAGGTCCATGTCGGCGGGTGCTTGGTGGTTTTGTGTATCGGTGACGTCTCTGATGGACCCATGTATCGCCGCCTCCATGGACGGTGGTGCATGTTGGGATCGGCTTAGATCTGGCCATTTCGACGCCGCCGGTGGACCGTTGACCGCCTTTGGTGGCGTCTACGTGACCGTGACATCGATTCTTCTCATATTTTGCTTGATGACGATGGCACGTGCAACATCCGAGAGCCCTAATCGTGACGGTGACCTTTTGTTCGTGTCGGCCGCTGGTTGAATGCTTTTGGTGATGTATGCGTAAACCCCTAATCTGGTTTTGATAATATGCTTTAATGATGGGTGTTGATGATGTTGACTGTGTTTGCTGCTGTTTCTAGAGTTAGGTGTTTTCAAAAATTTTTAAACACCACTCTTTGTTACATTCAAATGGTTGTGCTACAGGGCTTTGTTTTTTGAATTGGGTTAACAAAATTTGTAAGGCTATGATTTATGTATGAGCCTTCTGAGTTCTTCTTCTTGACAATTGATTTTGGGTTTTGTCATTTGGCAATGATTGTCGGTTTTATCGTTCGGCTATGATGACTTCTAAATTTTTTCCATCAAATGATGAACATGGCGTGGTAAGGATGGTGGATGGTAGGTTTTTAACCTGCAACTCGCCTTGCAGCCATGACATTTGAGAGTTCTGAGCCACCAAAAAGTTTTTTCCGTCTGAGAGCGTGTTTTCTCTTTTATTTTGTTGCTATATTTTTAACCGGTTTCATACATTTTAAAATATAATCGTTGCGATGATGGAAACAGATGCATTAATCCAGTTTACCAAGTTGTTAGCCCGATTTGCCTCGCCGCGAAGCGCGAGTGGAAAAACGACTAGTTTGTTTAAAATTAAAGAAGCTTTAGATATGCTAATCTAAATATCTTTTGTCATAAAACAAAGGCTGCTGCATATATATTTTTTTAACAATTTTGTTTAAATGTAATTTATGAAATACGAGAAACTATATAAATAGTTCATAATTACATTATAGAAATGTATTAATTCTCACTTAAACTTTTTACATTACTAGAAATCAGAATTTTTATATATGTAATATTTAACTATAATTTATTATAATTATCCACATTATAAAATATATTTTATTTAAAGAAATAATTTAGCAGTGAATATTAATGTAAAGATGAGACTGTTTAAAAACTTAAGTGATAATGGTAGATATAAATGAAAGGAAGTTAAATTATAAAAAAGGTTGATAACGACTAATACAAACCCTTATGCATACACATATATGCGTATACATTATCAAATGATCATATATTATACAGGATTGGTCCCGAGAATTTCAAAGAGATCTTCGATCCGGGGTGAGAACAAAAAATGAGCCCATTTAATACGACGTATAAAAAGGTATAAACCGAATAACTTCTATATCAAAAATTTATAATACAATGATAATTGTTATAACAATAAACAAAACGAAAATAATGTATCAAAAAAGCTATTTTACTTACTTACGCGATTCAGAAAGTTCTCTTAAAATTTTTAAAAATAAAGTTCTTGATCAAGTTTTCATATTAAATTAAGTTTAGATTGGGTAAATGGTATTGTGTTGAACTAATTATAATGTTAATTAATGAGCTTTAAGGTAAGAATTAATGGGTTAACATAATTAAAATGATATTGGATCTTTTTAATGAGTTTATTAATAGTTTATAGCTTTAAAAAACATATATATATATATAATATAATATAATATAATTTTTTTAAAAATTCCGAGCCGCTCAAAAACTCGGGCCATGGACGGTCGCCCTACCCACCCCTAGGGCCGGCCTTGATGTTATAACAAGTACAATAAAACACGAAATAATTACAAATCCTAAAATTAACCCCACTGATTTCCTACATATGTGCATACAAGCATGCATACATTTTTGTAGTAGTGTGATATACTAATAGTTGGTAATAACCATGTTTTATCTTACTAAATAATACTAGCATTTGTTTTTGAGGAAAATGGTAAAATTAGTCTTGTTATTCTTTTAAAAAAGAACCAGTTTAATGAGACTTAGATGAAGACATCATAAATAATATTTTTTCGTATATGAGAATTTTTAAGCACAACTCACACACCATATAACCTAATCTTAATCTGTATCACATATAATTACATCAACCAATTTTACAACACAACTATATATGTATCAACCCCAGAACTCGAACCTTTGATCGCAAGAAGAACTTTACTACTCTAGCATCAAATGGCTTTCCTATTAGATCCTACCCTATTACTTTCTTTTTTTTCCCCTTCTAGAACGGAAACTTACAAACTCATCTAAAACACTTCTAATTTTATATTACAGCTAATTTGAAAAATACAACAAAACTTTTTACGGAAAAATTAAGTTGACTACTTTAATAATTACACACATACATGCATGCATTTCACCAATTTCAAGAAAATATTAACAAGAAATTAACCACGGGAATCAACATTGATCAACAAGTATCATCGTAACATGGGATTTAGTTTTCCTTCCTCTATATAATATTCAAGAAACACACATATATATCTTTTTTCAACAATTCACCAAATTCATGAAACTCTAGATTATGTTCAAAGATTCTCAACCACTTAATTAAACAAAATTATCTAGTTAACATAATTTACCTCTGATGAACAACATTCAAATTCGACTGAACTTCATCATCACCATCACTATCATGATCTTGATGTTCTTCAACCAACTCATTCTTGTTGCAGCAAAAGTTGTTCCACACAAGAAGAGGCAGTGTTTTAGGAACATCATCATCGACATGTTTTCTTTTCATCGAAAAACGAATCGGGACCATAGATTCATGAGCATAAATGGTGTTACAGTTGAGATCAAATCTAGAAGAACAAGAAGATGCAGATGAAGATGATGAAGATAGAGCAAGACCCAAATGAAGCTCCATTTTTTTGTAAAGATTTTAGTTGAAGAATGAAGAGACAAGAGTATGATGGATTATAAAAGAGTTGAGTATGTTGTATGATTGTGTGTATGTATATATTCAGACCAATGTGTATGTATATGTAGAGAGAGAAAGTAGTGAGAGGAGGCAGGGTATTTGATTATGGATGGGTGTGTCTGGGGGAGTTTCATTATCTCTCACACACTAAATGTGAAAATCTTTGAGAGAGGGAACCATGAGGAGAAAATAATGTATTTATGTTTGTTAATTTCCTAAATGTGAAATTAAAATCAAAATTGATCATAGTAATAAAATGTTTGTCTAGTTTTTTTTTTCTTAATGAAAACTCACACACCCATCAAACATATACCTAAATTTCACAACATAACTAACTAACACTAACTCACCATAACCGAAGTTCGAATCCTTTTCTCAAAGACAATTGTATAACTCTTATTTTAAATAACTTTATCATTAAGTATAACTCTTTACACTTGTTGTTTGTCTTCTAATCTAGACGAAACTCATGAGAGCAAGTAAGTAATTAATTAAATGGATATAGCTACAAATATTAGATTTTCACTAGTGCTTATTGCAAGTATGCATATGAAAATTAGCTGCAATTTATTTACATTCATATGTACATAAGTTAAAGTTTTTAATTTGAGTTTTGTTAAATCTTTTCTATTATATTCTTGTTTGTTTTACATTCTTTTCTATTTCATAGATTAAAATAAAATAAAAAAATAAAAATAACTATCATTATTACTATTATTATTACTATTATTATTATTATTATTATTATTATTATTATTATTGTTGTTGTTGTTGTTGTTGTTGATGTTGTTGTTATTGTTATTATTAGAATAATAAGATTATTATTAAAATTTATTATTCTTCCTATAAAGAAAATCAAGTTATTAATTGATTTAGTTGGCATAAAATAATATCCTTTTAGCTATATACTTGAACTTTGATTGCAACAAATAAAGTATATTCTAAACAAAGTTTTACAAAACCAGGAATAATAACTCCTTAATTAAGTAAATTTAACCAAATTTAATTTAAAAAGCAGAAATTTTGTAATGCACATTAGTAAAAGAAAAACAAAGAGAACAAATTTCTATGTATCTATACATAAAACAAATGAGATAAAATATCAAAGAGGTGGGGGATCCAACATGAATGTAGTGTAGTGGAGCCTTGAGACAATGTTTCAAGTGTTTTGTACTTCATTTTCATTATTTCCATTTTGGACCCATGAGCTAGTTCTAATATTTATAAAATTTAGCATTTTCTTATTTGTTTTCATTTGCTCTGTACCAAGATTTATAAGTATATCTGTAAATGTAGCATACAAAAGTTTAAAGCGTATTTTGACACATCATAACATAGGATGCCAAAAAAAATACAAATAATAAATTGCACCGTAAAATTCAAATCAAAAAATTTTACACACATTATTTTTATATGCAGTATATAAAAAAAAACTAGCCAAGAAAGCAGATGGTTTTTGTTGGATCTGTTGAATATAAGAGTTTTGGGTTTTTGTTATTGGCCTGAATTTCTATCGGTAATATCTCTTCGTTTTGTAGCATAACTATTTCTACTAACTTTAAACCCGAAAAAACTCACATGCTGTTTTTCTGCCATCGTGAAAGTAAATTCGTACAATTTTTTGATCATGATTTGGTTTATAAAAATTATGCTTTAAATAGAATATTTTACATAATAGGAAATATGAAGAACAAGTTTATATAAATAACTTGACTGTAGAAATAATATTAATTAATATATATAATACACACATATGTTGGTTGATGTCTACTAGAGTTGCATACTCTACATGGAAACATGTGTCCCTAGACTGCTTTGTTTGGTTTGTGTTGGGGAAAATATATCTAGTTTATCCTTTTAATATTTATTTATATATAATATATTGTTTGAGCTAAAAACACGACTGCATTGCATGACTGTAGATTAGACATGGAACACGTGTAATATTTATATGTATTAATTTCTTCACATTAAAATAAATAACTACTTTGGGAGAAAGAGACACGTGACCTGCACTTGCTGAGTGATTATGTCCAAGTATTAGCTTCGGTAATTTGGAATTAATGCTAACAAATATCGTCGTCACTCCAGTCAATGAACATTTTATAGGTGATTTTCACAACCAGAGCGGACACTAAACCATCTTACAAGCCCGCTTATTAGACAGGCCGGATCAAATTTATGAACCGGATAATATCAAATACATGAAAATAAAAACAATATAGAAAATACAACAAAAAATTCTCAAATGTTTGAAAATTTAAAAAGCATATAACAATCACCGATTGTCAATCAGATGGTTCTTGTGCATACCTCTATTTTGTAATTAAAGGTTCGATCTCAGCTAGTATAAGCACTGATTTCTAGTATTCAGTTTTTAGTTCCCTTTAAATTCAAAACTAGAATTGCCCGACATCGGTGAAAAAATCCCTTTTTTTTTATATAAGAAAGTAGTTGGCAACATCAAATTTACTAAGCCGATCCAAATGGAGTAAAACGGTTCAATCTATTTTTCAGTTGAACTTGGTTCATCACAGGTTGGTTCTTTGTAATAGGTTTGTTTTTACTTTTATTTTTTCATGTATAAATATTAAAGTGAGTTTCCAAATAATATATATTAGTGGTAAAGATAGGTTTATCCTTTTGATAATTGTTAGATATGATCACCAAATCTATATGATAATATATATTTAATTAATTACATAAACAACAAATAAGTGTCTCCAAATTGTTGGACAACCACCCACCCATTTATTTGAGAGCTTTGCCTCCTACATATCTGATTTCTCACAAAAAGAAAGCCTCTTTGTTTATATAAATGATATATATGTTATCTATGTCATATATTAATATAAACTATATAACTTTTAAGAATTAAATTCATCTTTCAACCTTTGAACAGAATGGTTGATGCATGATGTAAGACCCCAACCCGAAAGGCCCTAAAGTTGATAAAATCATAAGTATACATAGTTCAAACTAAAATATATATAACCATAACAATATAAAAAGGTCACACTACAGTTCATAAAATCATTTAGAAACAACATTTCAACCAAGTCTAGTTTCAAAGTTAGAAATCCTAATACCAAAATGCCAGCTTTATGAAATAAGGGTAGTTCCATAATTCAGCTAAAGAGATCCTAATCCAAAAATGTGCCCCTAAACTCAATCTAATGTACATGCAAAAGCCAACATTACTTAGCGGGTTGTAATTCTATAAAAAAATCTTTAAACCTTAACATTTGAAACAAACACTACACATTATAACTTATTATAATCGATGCATGAGGCCTTTCAAGTTTTGCAATTGCTCAAACAGACCAGAAGCTAGGTCGGGGTACGTTGGAGGACTCTTAGTAGGTTGCCTACACTAGGTTGACATATCCCTAGTGTGACTTAAGATCGAAATATCCCTAATATCATAGTTAGGTCTTTCTTAAGTTGTTTGACTTTAGGTTGACATATCCCCTAAGTAAGACTTTATTAAGTTGATCTAACCGGTAAATGACCATCCAAAATCAATCATACTGTGACAACCCATAATTTCCAGCTTAACGTTGTTTCGTTATCTCAACTTTCTCCGATATTTTGTAATTAACAAATCTTAATTACTAAATTAAATGGAGTATTATTACAATTATTAATAACTAACTTCAAGTTAAATAAATTTAATTAAGACTTAATTACACGGATGGTCCCTGTGGTATGTCCAGATTTCACTTTTGGTCCTTAAGTCTCTGAAATTACAAGGACGGTCCAAAACTTTGCACGAACGTAACACTAATGGTCCCTGAGTTGGATGGGAGTTAACTTATACCGTTAACTGATTGTGAAATTACCAACTTACCCTTGTATTAAAAAAGGGTTAGTTAATATGGGTGGACCCACCCCACCCTATCCCAACCCTTCCTCCCCCTTTCTCCTTGCCCGCCGTAACACCCACCACCAAATCCACCATCTTCATATTTCCTGATGGGGATGAGGAGATTTGAAGGAATTGAAGCATTTGCAGTGATGTATTTGTAGATCAAAGCTTGATGTTCTAACTCCATCCTCTGTGATGCTGTAAATAGCCCCCCATCTTCATAACCTGCAACTAATTTCAATCAATTAACAGTTTTAAACATTAATTTGATCATAAAGCCTTTGAGTCACTTATGAATGCAACAGAGATGATGAACTAAATGGTGAAACTCGTCTGTAACATTAATGGCCATTGCTGTCAATCATGGAGTCAAAATTCCCTTTTATAGAACCCATTTCGATCTTCACAAACATGAAAAAAAAATAGAGACAAAGAAGATGAAGAAGACGAAGTGTACCTCTATAATAATAAGGCAATTTGATGCTATTTTATGCGGTTGGAGACGAAAAGCTAAGCATATTGTGATCACCATTAGATCTGTGACGTTGTAAGAGCATTGAATTGGGGATATTATGTTCATGAGCCATATTTCCAAGGACCGTCACCGTCATCATGTATAACCTCTTTTCTCCATCATCGCAAGCACCACCCGCTGATGCTTCCTGTTTGGAGCACGCATCCACTAGTCACTACCAACCAGATTGACTTCTTGGGGAAAGGGGGAATGAGCAGGTTCAGGTGATGGTGCGTCTATGACGGTGATGGTGATGTTGGTCGTTGAGGGAGACGGATGGGGGAGACGAAATATGGTGGTGCAGTAGGTCGTCGGTGATATGAGAAGGTATCAATCGATTTGGTGGTGTTCTCTGGTGAGGGGGTGGCTGAAGGTGGTGGCAGGTGAGTTGGGGAAGATGATGAGGTAGGTGGGGTTTTATGTTGACTTTTAATCTAGTTGGTATACAAGGGTATTTTAGTTATTTTCAAAAAATTAACAGAAAAACTTAACAGACATCCACTTTAGGGACCATCTTTGTTACATTTGTGCAAAGTATTGGACCAACCTTGTAGTTTTTAAGGCTTAGGGACTAAAAGTGAAATCAGGCCTAACCACAGGGACCACCCATGTAATTAAGTCTTTAATTAATCTAAATGTAAATTAAGTGATTATAGAGGAACTATTGTTGCCAAGCTTCAAATAGGCTAGCATTCAAATGCATCACCCACGTAACCACATCATTCACCATCTTCCTTGGCGGTCTCTCGAAAACCCTAAGCTCACCTACTGCTGTCGACCCTTTCCTTCGTAGCTACAACCTTCGGCAGCCTCCTTCACCTCTTAAAATGCTAGCTAACAGCCTCCCTTGTGATCGAGCACTTTCAACACGATAACCTTAAACCCCTGCTGTCGTCAGCCTCTTTTCTCAAGCGACAACTTCCTATGGCAATCTCTTTTCCTCACCAAAGATAGCACGACAACTCACGAGATTTCTTTCGGTACGGTTCCTTTCATTGCCTTATACGTGTTCGCTCTTCCTTACGGTTTCGTTCGGTACGTGTTGGTTACGTTATGGTTGTGCGATGGTTGGTTTTGGGGTGTACCCGGGTTCAGGAGTGGTTTCTAGGGACTGGTTTGGGTTGGCCGAGGGTTACCTTATGTGCTCAGCGTGCATGTTTGTTGTATTGCTTAAGGTGTGTGTCGGGTGTAAGCTGCATATGTGTGTATCTGTGGGTGTGTATGTGATTTTTCTACAATTTGTATGCGTTCATGGTGTGCGTAGGTGTGATTCTAAGGTGTATGCGTTTCTGCGTTTCTTGTATGTAGATGTCCAATGTATATGCTGAGTTTATACATGGTCATGTACACATTGGTTGGGCAGGGTGTATATATATTTGTGTATGTGTCTTCTACGCATGTGTTCTATGAATGCATATGTGTTTCTATGTAATGGAATGTATATATGTATGTATGTGTGCCTGCGAGTCGTTTGAGTCTGTTGTAAGTATGAATACATGTGTATGCTTCTGTGCGTATTGTCCATCATGCGTGTTTTATGTTGTATGTATGAATTCACGCGTATATTCCTGTCATGTATATGTATAAGAAGGGTGTGTTCTAGGGCTGTAGATGCCCCTGCGAAATGTATCGTATGCATCAATTGTATGTGTGTTTTGTATTGTCATGGGTATTCATAGAGGGTTGTGTTCATGTGCTTATTTATGTGTGTTTTAGTGACCTGTATGCATGGGTGCATTGTGGGTGTTTGTGGCAGTGTGTGTGTGTTTATTGTAAGAGTGCCTCATTAAAATTATGGAATACAAGTGTTTAGTATGGTGGGTGATTCTTATTAATACGCATGGGTACATGTACGTAGGAGTATATAGGTGTGTATATATATATATATATATACACATACATACACATAAATATATATATACATATATATAGATACATATACATATACATATATATATATATACATACATATATATACACACATACATATACATATTTATATATATACATATATGTACATATATACATATATATATATACACATATATGTAATATATACATATACATATATATACACATATATGTACATATATACATACATATATATATGTGTGTGTACATATATACATATACATATATATACACATATATGTACATATATATCTATATATATATACACACACACATAGCCATGGTGAATAAACTCTATTACGGGAGGTTAAACATTGATTTTATTTTAGCAAAATGAATATTTTAGAAGATAAAGATACTGTTAAAAACAGTATTGAGGAAGAATACGATATTCCTCACAATCTAGAATTATTAAATAAATGGACCATTCCAAAAATAGTTTATAATCAAGTTTATAGGCTTGGAACTTTTGAAAGAATTGGTTTAAAACAGGTAGTTAAAACTATAGTAGAAACAATCGCTCTTAATAAGAAGGATATGATGATAAAACTTTTAACTCATAAAGAATTAGCAAGATATAAGAAGGACACATATAAATTTATCCATATTGGGGTAGTGCAAATTGCATTTAAACCCTTAACTTTAGAAGGTTTGCCAGAAAGCTTTATAGCAGCTTTGAGAGATTGTAGAAATCTAGATTATAAGCAATCCTTGATAGGGATAGTTCAATCTCGTTTATCACATGGTGCAGTTTATTTTAATGTTTATCCAAATTTACAATTATCTCTAACTGACGTTAATATAACTGATGCTTTAACATTAAATGTTAAGACTAATGGATATAATTATATTTCAAGGTCAGAAGTAATTTGTATCTGTTATAGAATATACTATAAACCATTATTTACGCTAAATCCTTAGTGTAAAATGGTAGATAAACCATTAAATGAAACAATAGTAATAGAAACTAATTTTGGAAAATCAAACATTACTATTAGAAAAAAAATAAAATGGGAAGAAATTGAATTTCCTGATAATTGGATACTAAATAATTGTACACCAAAACAACAATATATTGATAATAATCTAATTGATATTATTCAAATATATGAAGGAACAGTTCAGATACAATTTGATAAGGTTAGACCTAGAATATCTAGATCTATGTCTTCAAGGTCATCAAATTTCCATATATCCCCAATAGGATATACTGTTAGAAGCCCTTCTAGAGCCTCTACCTCTCAAATAAGAGAAGAATTACCTGAAAATATGGTAGAAGAATTAAGAATTAATTCTGATAATATAGTAAGAGGTGTGTATAAGTCTGATGAACCGGAATTGACCGAGTCAGAAATGGGTTTTTTGATATAATGAATCAAAAAGAAAAAATAAATTTTAGCCAAGGTTCATTGGCAAGAAGAGTAATAGTGAAGAATTTAATCAAGAAAAATGGAAATTATTTAGAGACTGATTTTTTAAAAATTTTAAGGATCAGGATACAAAGATGTTTCAAGAAGTTTTTTATAAAGATTAGTAAAGAAAACACAATTAAACCTTTTGTTCCATGGTTTATAAACAAGTATACTAATAGTATGTTTTCTGTAATACAGAGAGAGTATAATATTAATGGAAAAAATTTAAAAACTACTTTTCCTCCTCATCAACTATTTAAAATAGAAAAAGATAGTGAAATTAGATACTATCAAGCTTTCCAAAAATTAATGGAAGAAAATACTTTACCTGTAACAATTTCTCACATAAATAATATGTTTAAACAATAAAATTATACAAACATATGTTTAATTGTTTTGGGAGAACAATTGAATTCCATAAATGATAGGATAAATGAATTAATATCTCAGGTTAAAAATTTAAAATATTCTCATAAAGAAGAAGGAAAAAGGTACTATAGCTACTCCGCCTATACAACCTCCGCCTGAAATAAAAGATTTTAAATTAAAATCTAACTCTGAAATAGCAGAGTTATTAGACAAAAAATTAAAAGGTCTAAGTGAAAAATTTTTAAACCTAAAAATCAATACTTTAACTAAATATTTTTCAAATTCCATAGATAAAGATAATTACCAAGAAAATTAATGATGAAATTAGAAAACTTAAAAAATTTGCTGATAAACTAACACAAATGATGTATTATTACCCTAGATCAACTCCTTAAGATGTTCTAATAGAAGAACAGGAATATATAGTTAATAATTCATATCAGGGAAAACACATCTATGAATGGAATATAGATGAAAAAACTGATAAATAAATTTCAGATACTGTACACAGAATGATGATGTATAGTACTATTTGTAAAAGTAATGGTAATTATGATTAAAATATCGCTAAAATGATAATAGCAGGTTTCACTGGTCAATTAAAAGGCTGGTGGGATAATTATCTAACAGAAACAAATAAAAATAATATCCTAAATAATATCAAAGATGAAAATGGTAGTCAAACTCCAAATGCGGTTTATACACTACTTGTAAATATTGTTGATCACTTTACAGGAAGATGGTCAGATAATTACGAAAACATTAGAACACTATTACAAAATTTAAGATGTAGAACTCTTACATCATTTAGATGGTATAAAGATACTTTCTTAAGTAGAGTTATGGAACTCCCGGAGTCTAATAGTACTCATTGGAAGTCTAAATTTATTGATAGTTTGCCTCCTTTATTCGCAGAAAGGGTTAGAAAAAACCTTAGGAAAGAAGAAGTAAGTATTAATTATGAAGATTATACTTATGGCAAGTTAATAGGAACTTATGTTCAGGAAGGATTAGCCTTATGTAATGAAATAAAACTAAATCAACAGATTAAAAAGCATTCTCTTAATAAAAAGAAACAATTAGGCCAATTTTGTAGCCAGTTTGGTATGGATGAAATCAAAGAAAGTAATAATAAAAAGAAGCTTATATCTTCTCAAAGAAATAGAAAATTACAAAAAAGAAAACAAAAAAGAGAAGAAAGAAAATTTAAAAGGAAAAAGGGATTACAAGCCTTATATAATATGTAAAAAATGTGGTCGTCCAGGCCATAAAGCAAAAACATATTGGGTAAAAAAGAAACTCAATAATATTGAGGATGAAAAATTAAAGGATACATTATCCAAAATCCTAATTAACTCTGAGTCTAATTCAGAATCAGAAAACTCTTCATACGAAGAACTAAATATCATAGAGAAAGAAGAATTAATAACCTCGGATGAGGAATGTTTCTCTTATAAAATAGAAGAAAAATGTTGTCAATTAGACACAGATAATGAAGAAGACATTTATCAAATAATTGCTCAATTTGAGAATATGGAAATAAATGTTATTTCCAATGATTTCTTAGATTTACTAAAAGCAATAGAAGATAATGAAATTAGGAAAAGAATTACTTCTCAAATAATTGGGAAAAATAAAGCTTCAACTTCGATGGCTGTTGAAGATTTTAAGCCTTATACTTTAAGTGAAGTTAGAAGACAATTAAGTTAGAAAAATAAGACTAGAAATTCAGTTAACATTGAGGAATTAAAATTAGAGGTTGATAATTTAAAATTAGAAATTAAGAATCTTAAAGGGAATAATATAACCTTAGAACAAAGAATAAGAAGTTTAGAAATGAAGGAGATTATAGAAAATCCTAAAACTTCTAAGAAGTATTTAACATCCTTAGAAAGAGATGATAATTTTTCATCAATATACGAGATGGTTATTTCCCATAAATGGCATATAAAGATTAAGCTTTTGATAGATAATAATTATTCAATTGAATTAATTGCTTTATTAGATAGTGGAGCCGATTTAAATTGTGTCCAAGAGGGCATCTTTCCTACAAAATATTTTCATAAAACTACTCATAGAGTTAGTTCTGCTGGTGGAGAAGCAATGATTATAAATTATAAATTACCTCAAGCATACATTTTTCAAGACAAAGTTTGTATTCCAAATAGTTTTATGATAGTAAAAAATCTAACTAGCCAAATTATACTTGGTACACCATTCTGGAATAAGATTTTTCCAATAAAACATATTGATGAAAAATCCATTACAGAAACTTATAAAGGAAAAGAAATAACTTTTCAATTTGTTTCAAACCTATTCCTAGATTTATAAATGATATTAAAGAATCTTTAATACAAGCAAAGCAAAATCAAATTAATTTTCTTAAACAAGAAATTAATACTCTTACAATAGAAGAAAGATTAAAAAAACCTAAATTACAGGATAAGATAAAATTAATACAACATCAATTTTCATTACAAATCTGTAATGATAATCCAAATGCTTTTTGGGATAGAAAGAAGCATATAATTTTTCTCCCATATGAAAATGACTTTAATGAAAGCCAAATACCTACAAAAACAAGACCATGTCAAATGAATTCTGAATATCTAGAATTATGTAAAAATGAGATAAAATCCTTAACAGAAAAAGGTTTAATATGACCTTCATAGTGTCCATGGTCATGTACCGCTTTTTATGTTATTAAACATTCAGAACAAGAAAGAGGAGTACCCTGGTTAGTAATAAACTACAACCCTTTAAACAAAGTTTTAAAATGGATTAGGTATCCTATACCTAACAAAAAGGATTTATTAGATAGATTAAATGATGCTATAATATTTTTAAAATTTGATCTAAAATCTGGATATTGGTAAATCCAGATAGATGAAAAAGACAAATATAAAACTGCCTTTACAGTACCTTTTGGCCATTATGAATGGAATGTTATGCCATTTGGATTGAAAAATGCTCCAAGTGAATTTCAAAAAATAATGAATGATATTTTTATTCATTTCAATGATTTTATAATTGTCTACATAGATGATATCTTAGTGTTTTTAAAAGATATTGAGACTCATTTTAAAAATGTAAGGCCCCATTCCCGGGAAGCCCCACAGTTGGTTAACCATAGCATAAAAATCAGTTTAATAGCAAAACATCGCAGTGGAAATAATTAAAACATTCATTTAATACTTATAAACCATATCATGCTCAAATACATGTCCTTTTTAATTGTAAACGAAACATAATACTTGTTCATAAATTACAATAGAGATTTCATAAACAGGAATGCCATTCACAACTCCCCAAGTAGCTCCACAGTACCACCCTCAGCATCAGCACCTACCTGCCAACTATTATGTATAAAAGTCAGCTTTGCTGAGTGAGTTCTAGTTTTAAGTAAATAGTAAATATAACTTTGTCTTTTATATAATGGCCACGCATACGTAATACATACATTTCATCATAATAAGCATGTTCATTATCTTTCATTCATTAATATCTTCCACTTTAGCATAAACGAGATTGCACAAAGCAAGAGCTCCATGTTGATTGACAACAAATGCCAATCCCTGTCGGTACACATGAAAACGGTAGCTAACCCCCGACAGTTGATCTACACTGCAAGGCACATAGCCTGCTCATGAATACGGATCCATCATCATACATCAGACTCACATAAGTGAAGTCTATCATAGTGCTTGCAGGACTTTTCATCATCATATGGGCCCGGGGGTAACATTCATTAAGTTCCACTTCTCATTAATATTATCTTTCACTTAATATATAATACGTAACTTATTAAGTACACAACATACCAAGTACTAGTCATCATAACACTTAACCGACCCTCCGCGGGATAGCGGGGGTTCGGGGGTGGCAGCCCCTGATAGCGGGGTCCTAGGGGCAGCAGCCCCTAGTGGGGTCCAAGGGGCAACGCCCCTGGCTGGGGCCGGGCTGACCTGGTCAGCGCGCCCGAAAATTATTTTGAGCTATTTAAATGTCACATTTTACTTTAGAAAAATGTATTTTCTTGTTAAAACACCTTGAAATCCTTATCTTGAAAATCTTATGTTTACTATGCATAATAGCCCCAAAATCATGGAAAAACATTTAAATAAGGGGATCTAGAACTCACCTGAACTTAGCAAATAGCTTAAATCCTAAGTTACTTAAGCTATGGTCCGAATGCTCTGGCTGCACGAAAGTTAATACACAAAAACGTCAATTTTTCATAATTTCGTCCACAGTTTCGCTGGCAGTTTCGCTGCCAGTTTCGCTGGCAGTTTCGCTGCCAGTTTCGCTGGCAGTTTCGCTACCAGTTTTGCTGGGCAGCATTTCTGCCAGTTTCGCTCGACAGATTCGCTGCCTTGAGCGCCCAACTTTCGTTGGAATTTTCTAGTTTCGCAATATCTAAGGGTCAACCTGGGCACTGGCGAACATATCAGCGAAACAGTAGTTTCGCCCCAGCGTTTCGCTGGAACTTCTCTTAGTTTCGCTGCCTAATTTCGCTGGATAAGTGCACAGTTTCGCTGGATCGGGGCACAGTTTCGCTGGATGCATATCAGTGACGAACCAGCCCGTTTTTAACCCAAAATCTTAACTTTTTACGTCCAAATCCTTGATTTACCTTCCATGAAACCATTTATAGCATTTTTACATGTTTTCATACGTAAAAAATCAACCTTTATGTGTTTCTTTGAGACTTTTAAAACCCCAAAACCCTAGAATCCGGGTTTGATCTACAGAAGGCATTATAGGTCGATTCTTACCTTGTTTGTTGCTCCTTTCTTTGAGATTTAATGCACAAACACCCAGATCTTCAATCCCTTGATCTTAGAAGCTTCAAATCTTGTGTTTCTTGCACTTTCTCTCTCTACTTTCTCTCTCTACGGATTTTTGTTGTTAGGGTTGGAATGGAGAAGATGGTGGTGTCTTGGGCAGGTTAAGGGCTGGTTATGGGCCTTAATCTTGCCCATGAACCCCACTTAGCCCATAACCCTTTTTCCCTCTTTTATTAAATACCCATAATTAAGCCCATTATCCCCGGCGACTCGTCTTGACTTTTCGGGGTGTTACAAAAGACTTAGAAATTTTTAAAAGCATGTTCATAAAAAATGGTTTAGTAATATCTAGACCAAAAATGTTACTTTTCCAAACTAAGATAAGATTTTTAGGTCATAATATTGAAAAGGGAGATATTATTACAATAAATAGAAGTATTGAATTTGCTTTTAAATTTCCTGATGAAATAACTGATAAAACTCAGTTACAAAGGTTTTTAGGAAGTTTAAATTATATTTCACCACATTATAAAAATTTAGCCCAAGATACAGCTGTTTTATATGACAGATTAAAAAAGAACCCTCTGCCATGGTCTGACATTCATACTAAGGTAGTATAAAAGATTAAACAAAATATTAAAAATCTTCCCTGCTTAATGATAGCAAAACCTGAATGGGAAAAGATTATAGAGACAGATGCCAGTAATATTGGCTATGGAGGAATTCTGAAGCAAATTTCTTCAATTGACAAACAAGAATTTCTTGTAAGATTCCACTCAGGGAAGTGGAATAATTGCCAAAGGAAATTATGCTACGATTGCAAAAGAAATTTTAGCAATAGTTAAATGTGTTTTTGTAAAACCTCTGAAAACTCCCAAGAAATCAATAACACACGATCTCAATCACGTGAATGCGGAATGTAAACGTGATTGGATAGAAAAGAAGATTGGATTGAACAAGAAATGCTCCTTCGATTAAAACAAACAACCTATTACAGGTCTTGTGCGATTTCGCACAGAAAAGTATGATAATGAATGAAAAACTTTATTACAAAACGAAATCTAGCTATTTATACTAAACACATGGTTCTCGCGCGAGATGCCTTTCGCGCGGCCAAGTCTTTCGCGTGAGTCTTCATCTCGCGTGGAAGCTTTTCTCGTGTGAGAGCTGCTTCTCGCGTGACGTCTTCAAATCGCGTGGATTCTTGCTTTCGCATATGATGTTTTGCCGAGCCTTGATTTGTCTTCTACAATCTCCCCCTAGGCTCGGTGAAACATAATCAATCAAAGTCAATATTCGCCTTCTTGTAAGATCCAGCATAGGCATACCATTTATTTCTCAGGATCCGGTCAATCATCCATACGTACTGGCAAGATAGAAAATAAACAGACTCATCAGCTGAGATAGGGCAGTGTAACAGCTTGAATAAGTCGTCTTTGCCAAACTTCATTAAGTCTGCTGGATCAATGATTCGATAAGACCTGTCTATACATCTGATCACAGCGTGACCGGAATCCTTTTCACATCTCCAAGATATAAGTTGCTTCAAAGAGTTTGGAGGAACTGGAGCATGCACAGGGACTTTTCTGATAAATTTGGGATGTTAATAGACTCGTATCTTCATAGGAGCTTTAGTATTTTCATCAATTCTTGTTGAGTCATCAATCAACTTTGATTTTGCAGTTTTAAAGTCTTTGAAATTTGTGCGCATCTCCCTTCTTATCATGGATCTCATGAGTTCAGCTTCACTGTAATTACTCTCATTGAAGAATGGAGCTTTACCCATGGAGTATAAATCAGCAGCACGTAAAGTATGGAAGTCTTGAGTGCTCTTTAGATAATCAATCTCTCCATTTCTTCTCTTTATGACATACATCCTTTTCTCCCCATCATAAGCCCAGCTAATAACGTGAGACATTTCACCATACTTTTTTTTTGGCTTTGATATAAACAGAAAGTGAGCTTCAGTAGGTGGTGGTGGTGCTTTGAATTGTAAACCTCCTCTAGTGTATAGAGCAATCTGACCAGTAGTATTTGTCTTTGTAGAATCAGTAGGAGTTTCACCACTCACAGTCTCATTGGGAATTTCTCCTTCTTCAAGATTGATGTCTTTGAAAAGCTCTTGAAGGTTGTTCCCAAAACTGTCTGTATACTCATTCTGCTCTTCCAGATCATCAAAAATATCAAGTTCTTCTTCAACAGTTTCAGATGAAGTTTGTTGAAAAGAATACAATTCCTTTTCATACACACTTTCTGTGGCAGGGTCCAGTGGATCATATCCTTCTGGATCACTAACACTTGGTCTATCGACATTGTCAGTGTTAGTCTCTCCAGTAGGACTTGAAGAAGAACCTGTAGCATTACCTCAGTCATTATCATCTCCATCATCATTATTACCATTATTACTTCCATCATCTCCACCATCATCATCATCACCATCATTTCCACCATCGTCATCATCATTATCATCATCATTTTCATCGTCATCCTCATCATCATCATCCTCATTATCATCAGAATCACCATAATCAACTAACTCTTCATCCTCCCTTTCATGAACAATAGGCATAGAAATCATGTGTTCCGGTTCAACGAAAGCTGTAGATGTGTAAGCTTCGGTGATAGGTACTTCAGATGAAACAGGAACATCTTCAGTAGTGCTACCACTTTGTTGTACAACAGATGCTTGTGCTTCGTTGACCGTTTCCTTCTCAGGAACAGTATCAGTAGGAGGTGGACTTGGAGAGCGTCTACTTGATTCACCAATTACTGTAGTAGACCTTATGATAGGAGGCTGATGAAAATAGGTCTGTGAAATGAATTCTCTCAGCTCGTTCAGTTGTCTCTCCAATCCAGAAGTGTAGTCAAACATGCTTTTCATTTGTTGCTCAAGAGATGCCAATCTTGTGTCTTTGATAGCTGAGTCGACATGAATCATGTTGATCAGATTTGTCTTTTCATCATTGCCTTTCTTTAACTCAGCAATCAATTTCATATTCTCAAAATTTTCTTTCTCCAGGTTCTTTATTCTTTCTTCCAACGTGATAGAACCTGGAGTGCTTGTTGATTCCTCTCTCCTCAGAAACTCAGGAGGAGTATTCAAGAGTGTATCTACATCAAACTCTAGATTTTCTTGATGAGGTGGTGTAGAAAAACCTGAGCCAGAAATATTAGCTGCTCCAGAAACAGGAACTGTTTCTGTTTCAGGAGCAGAAGAAGTCACATTTGCTGCCTGATCTTGCTCTGTCTCGGTGACAACCACATGTGTTCGTGGTCTCCTTGGTACAATACCTCGACCTCTCTTTCTAACTGGATAATCTCTCCTTCTGGCCATCCATTTTCTTCGTGAGGATGTATTTGGTGACTCTTCAGGGACATAATCAGTATCCCTGTCTTCCTCATTTGGTCGAGAAGATGTTGGAGTAGAAGGGGTTACCATTTCATTTGTTCGAGGATGTTAGTGATTGAGATGTTGGAAAAAAAATAAAAAGACAAGTCATGTGACAGGCACTTTCGCAAGTCATTCTATTTCGCGTGACTTCCCTTTCGCGGGCGAAATAAAGAATATTTCAAGGTTTTCAAATTTTTTCAATTTTTTTAAAATTTTAAATTTTTCAAACCTTTACACAACTTTCAATCCCTTTTATTTTAATGAATTAAGTCAACATAAAATGTTATTTACCAAGTGACCAATTAATTTAATGAATCTTCAATTTTCAAGAATTTTCTTGTTATTTATTTGTCCTAAAAATAAAACACTATAAAAGTGAAATAAAAACAAACACTTACAAACAAAATAACAAAAGAATGAACACAATTAAAGAATCAAGATCGGATTTGCTTGTTTTGTATAAATTTTCATAATGAGATCATATAGTTCTTTTGTCAAGTTAAGACTCTGTCCGGCTTTATTTAAAATAACTGGTTAAGTTGATTGTCAATATCTGTTGTCCACTTTAAACTTATACTTCATGTTTTACTCAGAAACATAATGAGTGATATATATCATGTTTTGTGTTGATTTAATATAAGTCAGTGGATACCACAATCAGAACTTCTGTAAAGTAATTATTATCCTTCAAGACATTATTGAGATTTTTCAAGTCACCCCAATTTGACTTAAACCATGCATTGATGATCAGTGATACCATTTATTGTAAACCTAAATATAACTATTTGAGCATAACTAGCCTGAGAAATATTTCTTAACCCGGAATATTAACAAGTTTAAGGACTTACTGACAGCCATCCGGACTTACGTCTGCCCTCTCAAGATGTTTAGGACTTACAAGCCATTCGGACTTACATGCCCCATCTTTCGATTTTGCCTTCCAAAGTTAAAAACTATTCTCAAAATCAGAAAATATATACCATATAGTATGTATGTCATTTAGACATATCTTTTGATTTGTTGTGCTTCTTGGCATCTTATATCCTATATGGCCTTTTCCTTTTGGCATCTTTTTGCTCAATTATTTTCTTTTTGTATTTTTCTCTTTTTGCTTCTTTTTGTATTTTTTATCTTTTATATATATATATATATATATATATGTTATGATAATCACTGAATCAATCATATACAGGCTTGAGTATGACAAGATTATATCTCTCAGTCTGTGTTAGAACATTTTTGGCACAGAATCCTAATATGTTCCCCACTAAATCATATTTCTTTAATTCAAGTGTAATCACTCAATTATGATCTTTTCATTTCTGAAAGCAAAGCCTATCAACATATCAAACATAATCCAAGTGTATTCGTTTTTTAAGCCTTTGAAAGTACTTATACTCGTTTTGAACTTTGTAATATCATTTCTCATTTTAAGTATGAAAATTTTTCTTTTGATTTTGGCAATCCTTTGATCTTAACTCCCCCTAAGACCAAAAATATTTTTTCAGAACTTGTTTTTCTAATTTTCTCCCCCTAAAATTGTGATTGTCCTTTTAAGAAAAAGAAACAATTGCAATTTTATTTGTTATTAAAAAAATGAAAGAAAAAAAAACTTTTTGAGAAGATTCATTAAACCAATTTATCCAAAGTTAATCATTCCCAATGATTGCACAAGGAAATCAAATCGAGAATGATCAAACGCCTTGGTAAATAAATCAGCGATATTTTCAGTTGACGGCACTTGTTTTAGATGAATAAGTTTACGATCAAAACAATCGCGGATAAAATGGATGCGGATGTCAATGTGTTTAGTTTTTGAATGTTGAATGGGATTTTTCACGATGTTTAGAACTGCCGTGTTATCACACCAAATTGGTGTGTCATAAATGTTGAGACCATAATCGAGAAGTTGTTGCTGAATCCAGACAAGCTGGGAACAACAACTCGAAGCAGCCACATATTCAGCTTCGGCAGTGGATGTGGATACAGTGTTCTGCTTCTTACACTGCCAAGAAATGAGTCGGTTACCCAAGAATTGACATCCTCCTGTGGTCGATTTCCTGTCTAAGTTACAACCACCATAATCACTGTCAGTATAAGCAAATAAATTGAAATCGGAATTTCGAGGATACCAAAGACCAAGTTTAGGTTGACCCTTGAGATACTTGAAAATCCGCTTGACAGCTTTCATGTGTGATTCCTTTGGATCACTTTGATAGCGGGCACATTGACAAACAGGGAACATGACATCCGGCCTGCTTGCAGTGAGATACATGAGGGAACCAATCATTGATCTGTAAAGATGTTGATCAACTGATTCTCCTAATGGATCCGGAGTAAGAGTAGGACGAGAAGCCATTGGAGTTGGAGCTACTTTGGAATCTTGAAACTTGTATTTCTCAAGAATTGTCTGAACAAACTTTTCTTGATGAATGAGAATACCCGTCTCAGATTGAGTAACCTGAATACCCAAGAAAAATGAAATTTCCCCAAGGGAACTCATCTCAAACTTCTTCTTTATCACCTCTTCGAACTCCGTGCACATACTATCATTTGTGGAACCAAAAATAATATCATCGACGTAGATTTGAACCAAAATGATATCATCACCTGATTTTCGTATGAATAAGGTTTGATCAATTGCACCTCTTGAATAACCATTTGCAAGCAAATGTTCAGTCAGAGTTGCATACCAAGCATGAGGTGCTTGATGTAATCCATATAGTGCCTTATCCAACTTATATACATAGTCAGGATGATCTGGGTCTTCAAATCCAGGAGGCTGACAAACATAGGTTTCTTCCTTCATTTCTCCGTATAAAAATGCAGTTTTAACATCCATCTGGTACACCTTGAAGTTCATGTATGAAGCAAAGGCTAAGAATATGCGTATTGCTTCTAGTCTTGCAACTGGAGCATACACTTCTTCATAATCCAACCCTTCAACTTGATAAAATCCCTGCATGACAAGACGTGCTTTATTCCGAACTATAACACCTTTTTCATCCGTCTTGTTTCTAAAAATCCACTTTGTTCCAATCGGAAGCTTATCCTTTGGAAGTTCAACAAGATGCCAAACATTGAGTTTCTTGAATTGCATCAACTCATCTTGCATTGCTTCTATCCAGCTGTTTTCTTTGAGTGCCATTTCCACATTCTTGGGCACTATTTGTGATAGAAAGCAAGCATATAGACATGTGTTGATTGCCCCTGATTGACTTCTGGTAATTACACCTTCGTGCAACGGACCAATGATTGCCTCAGTGGGATGAGTTTTATGAATTCTCAATTGAGGAATCTCATCTGCAACCATTCCATCTTCCAAATTTGTAATATGTTCAACATTATCATGAGCTTCTTCAGAGTGTTGAGATTGATACACAATAGTTTCTTCAAGTGTGTCATCTGAAACTTGAGTTTCAGAAGCAGTAGACACATTTGGAGATTCTTCAAATGGAACTTGAATGATTTCTATTGGTGTATGTATAGTCTCTGACGACGATGAAGATAATGGAGAACTCAAAGATTCTTCCAAATCCCGAGTAGAAATTTGTTCTGGGGAAACATCTAATGATTCAGAACATGCAGATACGGGTACAGAATTTGTAGGAATATCTTTGGATGATGAAGCAACAGCAGAATCATCAGATATCAAAGATGAAAGATCCTCAATGATTTTGTTGTCCAAGGAGATTGCTTGAGAAGTAGAATCTGCAGATGAAGGTTTAGAAATTTTAAAATTTATGAACAAAGATTCATAATCATAAACCCATGAAGGAGCTGAACCTGCATCAGTTACGTTAAGCTCGTGCCAATCAATGTTATATGACTCGACTATTTGTCTAGTTCTTTTATTATAAACACGATATGCTACTTTATTGGTAGCATATCCCACAAAGTAACATTCATCCGCCTTTTCAGAAAATTTTGAAGAGGATTCAGTTGTATGCAACAAAGTGCAACAACAACCAAAGGCTTTAAAATATTTAACTTTGGGTTTGTGTTTATAAAATATTTCATAAGGAGTCTTATTTAATTTTTTGTTGATTAAAGCACGATTTTGAACATAACATGCAGTATTTACTGCTTCAGCCCAAAAGAACAAAGGTAATTTGGCAGCAGAGATCATCGTTCTAGCAGCTTCAATCAATGTTCTATTTCTTCTTTCTGCAACTCCATTCTGTTATGGAGTGCCAGCAGCACTGAATTGTCTGGCAATTCCCTTGGATTCACAAAACTCATTCAGAGTTTGATTGCAAAACTCTGTTCCATTGTCACTTCTGATGCATTTTACCTTTTTCTCTGTCTGATTCTCCACCAAAGTAATGAACTTGATCAAAAGGTGTGGAGTTTCATCCTTAGATGCTAAGAAAAACACCCAAGTAAATCTAGAAAAGTCATCAGTAACAACCAGACAGTAAGATCTTTGACCCAAACTTAAAACACTTACTGGACCAAAAAGATCCATGTGTAAGAGTTGTAAGATTGATTCGACTGAGTTGTGTGCAACTGGTTTGTGAGGAAGTTTATGTTGTTTACCCTTTGAACATGACAAACAATGTTCAATTAATTGAAATTCTTTTTTGGGTAAACCAATCACATGATTTCCACGTACAAGTTTATTCATGTTTTTAAGATTGACATGTCCTAATCGACGATGCCATAACATGGAATCATTCTCCGAGGCTTTGGATAGTAAGCATGAAGCTGTTACCAAAGAACTAGAACAATGCATATCAAGAAGATATGTATCATTGTCTCTCGGAGTCCTCATCAAAATCCATTCATCAGGAACAACAAAACCTGGTTTTAAAATTAAGCATTCTTTGTTAGTAAAGTGTGTAGAATATTGTTTGTCACAGATTTGAGACACACTTAGCAGGTTATGTTTTAATTCCTCAACAAAATTAACATTTTCAAAACTTAGGACGCCGTTTGTAACTGTACCACGTTTAGTAATTCGTCCTCCTCTATCTCCTGCAAATATCACTCTCCCTCCTTTGTATGATTGCACATCTTGTAGTAATGATAAGTTACCCGTCATATGTCTTGAACAACCGCTATCTACATGCCATAGACTTTCAGTAGTCTTTTGCGGTTGTCCCTGCATTCGTAACAAAATTACTTAGATTTTGGTACCCAAGTCATACATGACTTGAACACATTGTGTGTTGCAGTAAGACAAAATGATTTGATAGTATTATATTTTGTTTGCACATCATTCTTTTCATTTATGCTTTTAATCTTGACATTTTCCTTTACATCATTAGTCAATTTATTATCCCGTCTGACATTAAAATCATTAACAACCTTTGATTTCATATTATTTGAAAATTTTCCACGAGTGAAAAATAGTTTTCTATTATGAGAAATAGAATTATGAAATCTTTGTTTACTTAATGATTTTTGTCTAAAAGGACAATTATTTGACAAATGATTTGTGTTTCCACACTGAAAGCATCTCTTTTGTTGTGTGTGGAAAACAAACTGTGGATGACAATTATGAAAATTGTCATAAAAACCAAAGTCAGATTGACTAGGTTTAACTTTCTCCACAGTCTCTCGAATCTTTATCTCGTTTGACAATTGCAAATTCATCTTTTGCAGACTCGAGGAAATTGATGAATTATGACCACTTTGGATTGTAGATTTGGCAGTTTTGACTTTTGGAATTGGTGGTGTTGAAATAGGAACAGTCTTTGATTCTGCTGGAGTAGGACCAGACTTTGAATTTGCTGGATGAGGACCAGGCTTAGATATACGGATTGGTGCTGGAGAAGGACCAGGCTTTTGAATGTTCAGCTTAAATGCAGAAGAATCATTCACGTGCAAATCTGGGCTACATACATCTTGATTCACAAGGTTAGCATTATAATGTAGTTTATTTTTAAAGAATCGAGAATTCATTTCTTTAAAAATGTGTTCTTCATTTTCAACTAGCCCTTTTGAAACAAATCTATTTTTAAAATCCTTTTCCATTCTTTCTTTCTGATTTACCCTTAGATTTGCATTCAAATTATATTTGCTATTTGATTTCATCTCATTCAAAACAACATTCTTTTCATTTCCTGACAATTTTTGTTTACAGGCAAATTGTGAAACTTTTACATTCTTATTTTTCAAACATTCATTCTCATTCTCTTCCTCACTCTCACTTTCCCAATCTTCAACCAACCCATCCACCTTCATTTTATCTGCAAAAAGATTTTCAGGTGATTGTTTAGGTTTGGGTACTATGATAGGATCAATAGATAAATTTAGTTTGACTGAAGGTTTTAAGTCTTGAGATGGAGAGAATCCAATTCCATAGACCATATCAGAATCACAAATGTTATCAGATGATGGTAAACATGAGTAATCATGATTAATTGGAGGAGCAATGTTAGAAAATCCAACACCACACTTTCCTCCTTTGATCTTCTGAGTCATTTGTGACTTGATTATTCCTTCAACCATTGTTGATGAAAGTTCAAATTTCTCAACAGTCAATTTAACTGTGGCTAATTCACTGTTGAGTCGATTAATTTCTAGAGCGAGTTCATTGTTTCTATTTGTCAAGTCATTATTAGTACATTCTTTATCATAAAGATTTAATTTCAAATTATATATTGTTTTGTTTAAACCTTCAAGTTTTTCTTTAAAAATCTTTTCATTTGACTTGTGTTTACTAGCTTGATACTGAAGTTTTTCAACTTCCATTATCAGGCTCTCATTGTGAACTCTGTATCTTTGAACTTTCTCAACACATGTATTTTTACATAGACTATCATATACCTTTGGTTCTGAAGTTTCCCCTTCTGTTTTCTCTGCCTTCTTGACCATGAATGCTTTCATTTCATCAGTTGGTTCTTCCACTGGAGCACTAGCAACAGTCTTTGGATCAATGCATGGACTTTTGACTGTGAGCTCAACAGTGTATTCATCATTCACACTTTCTTCTTTAGCAACCTTTTCAACCTGATCTTCCTTCACAACATTCTCCTTATCTTCTACCACTTTCTCATCCTCTATTTCAACTTTCTCCTTCTCTTCTTCCACCGTAGCAAACAAACCCTCCAACAAATCATCAGACACGAATTCAGCAAACAAATTTTCCTCCTCTTCTGGTTCTGGAACAATCTTAGCAACAAAAGCAGTAGACAAATGTAAATCAAGAGCCTCCATTTGATCAGACCAGTCATATTCAGCATTAGTTTGAGAAACTAATGCTTTAGTTCCACCAGAAGTACTTGCTTTGTCTTTCTTTGGCTCTATCTCCACAGTCACCATCTTCTTTGGGCCTTCATTTTGACCAGTTTTTGGTTCAGTAAACTCTCTGGCGAAATGACCTGGTTTGTCACAGTTGTAACACCTCAGGTTAGATTTATCGAAACCAATTTTGCTAGAATTATTAACGCCAAACATTTTCCTCCCAGTTCTTCTAGCAAAATTCTTCGCCCTGTAAACTACCATGGCCATTTGATACTTGATATCATTCTCTTCAACATCATCCAGATTAACTTGTTGAAGATCATCAACCAGAACATTTGGAGCAGTAAGTCTTCCGGCCATGAAAGCTTCATAACTCGACATGAAAGTAGTGAAAAGAGCAAGATGCTCCTCAGCAATCTGAACAGTTTGCTTTGATGGACTAGTGGTAGCAACATAAGCATGTTGACCACTCTGAGAATCTTGAGATTGAGAGACTTGTTGATGGATGATAGGGGAATAATGTTGAGCAGCTGGAACATGAACTTGGTGGTTTACTGCTGGTTGAATGAAAGAGAAATGCTGCACTTCTAGATTGTTGTTGCTGACACATCTGTGTATAACTGACATAGTAATTCGGATTACTAGCCATCTTTGCATATAGAGCAGTTCCTTCAGCACCCAGAGAACTGAGATGATTAGCAGCTCGCTGCTTATCATCCATAGCATAAGACTTGATTGTTGAGATGAGATCAGTCAACTGTAGAGTATACAAGTCTTTGGTTCTCTTTATCAAAGTACAGTTGTTATTCCAACTGTATGGAAGTGAGTTGAGCAACTTCTTGTTCACAGTTATGGGTTCCAGAGTAATACCCACACTCTTCATTTTCGTGACCAGTCTAACAAACCTGGCCATCTGAACTTCCAGCTCTTCACCAACAATATGATTGAACATGTTGAACTCTTGATTCAACATATCCTTTTTGCTCTCTCTCATGTCTTTATTGCCCATAATCTGAGACTCCAGAGCATCCCAAAGCACTTTAGCACCCCTGAACTCTTAAAACTTTTGTGAGATTTCAGTAGTAAGAGCCATTGTGATAGCAGCATACGCTTTATCATCCAATTCCAATCTCTTGATGTTGTCTTCATCCCACAAATGTTCAGGTTTCTGAACCATTTCACCTTTATCATTTTTTTACAACGGAATGTAAGGACCATACTGGATTGATCTCCACATCTTCGGTTCCGTGTAAATAACATATCTCTCGAATCGGAAAGCCCAATCAGAATAATCATCTTCACAGAGAAGCCTCGGTGGCTTGTTACCAGTTCCAATTTCCGTGTCTAAATGAAGTGAAGCAGTAAGATGCTTCAAATTCGGTGTTGTTGAAGCCATATTGATCAGAAAGTCAAAACTCTGGTTTTCGTGCGAGAAAAGAACTCGTGCGAAAAGTGATTTCGTGCGGCACAACTTTTCGCGTAAAGGAGAAATTCGTGCGAATTCGCAAAATTTACTTTTCACGCGAATCGCACAAAAAGTAACTGAGCGAAAACACCACTTTTCGCGTGCGAGAACTTGCAGATCAAGCGAAAACGTCGATTTTGTGCAGAAACAGATTACCAACTGTTTGTTCACGCGAATGTCACCTCTAATTCACTTATTAAGTTTGATTAAGCCCATTTTAATCCAATTTTAATGAATTTTAAGTCAATTTTAATCAAAATTAAGCTTAAAGTCTACTAATTCAGTTCAATTCGGTCCAAATCAGTCCAAATCCTCCACAATCGAGCAGCATAACATTGCCATCTCAGAATCTAAAGTAATCAATGATGAATTCTTCAAAAATCGAGTAGAACACAATCCAATTCTTCTCCAAATCGTGGTTCAAGAGCCTAATGCTCTGATACCAATTGTAAAACCTCTGAAAACTCCCAAGAAATCAATAACACACGATCTCAATCACGTGAATGCGGAATGTAAACGTGATTGGATAGAAAAGAAGATTGGATTGAACAAGAAATGCTCCTTCGATTAAAACAAACAACCTATTACAGGTCTTGTGCGATTTCGCACAGAAAAGTATGATAATGAATGAAAAACTTTATTACAAAACGAAATCTAGCTATTTATACTAAACACATGGTTCTCGCGCGAGATGCCTTTCGCGCGGCCAAGTCTTTCGCGTGAGTCTTCATCTCGCGTGGAAGCTGTTCTCGCGTGAGAGCTGCTTCTCGCGTGACGTCTTCAAATCGCGTGGATTCTTGCTTTCGCATATGATGTTTTGCCGAGCCTTGATTTGTCTTCTACAGTTTTAAAATTTCAAGATGATCGATATAATCAAAAGTTTATAATAAAAACTTATTGTCAAGCGGCAAAATACATGTTTAATAAGGATTTTAAACATGATGTTTCTAAACAGGTGTTTGCCAGATGGCAATCTTATCTTGCACCATTTGATTTTGAAATAATATATAAAAAGGGAATAGATAATAGTTTACCTGATTTCTTAACAAGAGAATATTTCTCATAAATTATTTTGTAGGTTTCATGAAGAAGATAAAAGGACCGTTAAAAATAACCTTTAATAATATACAAATTGAAATTGATGATTATTCAGCAATAATAATAGTTAGAAATTATCAAATTCATAATATTATGCAGGATTATTCCATGCATCTTGTAGAAAGAGCTAATAAGCTCTTATAAAATATGGAATTAATAAATTATTTTAAGAATCAAATAAAGGTTCTTAAAGAAAAAGAGAAAATAATCTCTTCTGCCTGATCATATTTTCAGGAATGATTCCTCGAGACAGGGGAAAACAACCCCTTTTAAATATTGGAAAAGGGAGTGGAAGATGCCAATCAAGGTTTCCTAATGGAGATAGAATCCTTGGGCAAATTGCTCATCAAAAGCTAATAGCCGCAAAAATTGCAAATACTGCAACTTCCTCAAGTAATACTAGAGGGAATAATCTTGATAACTAATTGTTTCAAGAATTTTTAGCTTATAAGGCTAAAAAGGAAGGAACAAATGAAGCATCATCATCCTATGTTAATATCATAATAGAAAAATCTGATGATGCATTGTGACATCCGTCACCTCAAGGTCCGTCATTTAACATGAAATCACGCTAACTATTCTTAGAGCATTCATTCCTCACCTTCATAGATTGTTCGTGAGGACATCATGTTTGATTTGTTTTCCGTTTCAGTAGTGTTATCAATATTTGCAATCATATCATCCAAAACGCTCACGAATATCACAACCGACATCACTAATTATATTATGTCAACAACAACAAATCTAAGATACAAACAACATTAAACACATCCTTATAATTAATATAACACACGTGTTTACGTCGTTAACAACCGAAGCAAGTTCGGGGACTCGGGGGCTAAGTGCAGGGATTAAACTTGACAAATTGCCAAACTAGGGCTGGGTATAAATACCCCACACCAGCCCTAGCCTTCACATTCTTCTTCTTCTTCTTCTTCTTCTTCACTTTCTTCTCCATTTTTCTCTCAATCTAGCACCAAAAACCATCATGTTTGTTGCGTTTTCACCGTCAAATCTTGGTTATCATCGTGAATACTCACTCCTAGCAGGTAGATAACCTTGTTTGACCTATTTCTTGCTCGATTTAACTTCTGCGTTTTCTAGGGTTTCGGGTGTTCGGGTTCATCCAAGCACATGAGGTCGTGTGGGCTTGTGTGTTGCATTCTAGTGTGTGTTTCTTGTCTAGACATGTTAGAATATGGATTCTGTAAGTTCTTGGGGTGTAAAACTCGTGCCCGGAGCAGCTAGACGCTGCTCTGCACTTCAGCAGTCGTGAATTTACTGTTCAGGCGACTGGGCCTTTCAGGCGACTGAGCCATGCGACTGAGTGAGTCGTGCGACTGGGTCCATGCGTCTGAGTCTATCGTGCGACTGAGTGGTGCGACTAGGGTGAGTCGTGCGACTGAGTCCATGCGTATGTGTGTGTTGTGCGATTGAATGCATGCGATTAAGAGTGTGTGCGATTGAGTCAATGCGGATGATTGTGTGCGACTGTGTGCGTCGCACGACTGAAGACCCAGTCGTACGAATGAACACTCAGTCGTACGAATGAAGCTGATTCGTATGACTGAGGGTTAAATCGTGCGAATGGAAGGTTGAGTCGTGCGATTGGGTGCTGTGTGGAACGACTGAGTGCTTAGTCGCACGAATGGGAATTCAGTCGTGCGAATGAAGCTAATTCGCATGACTGAAAGTTGATTCGTACGAATGGAGTGTCCAGTCATGCATCTAGTCCTGTCGTGCAATTGGAGTCATTGTGTGTGAATTCTTCATGTGTGTGGTGTGTGTAGTCGTGTGATGTTAAGGTGACATCGACACGGTTGCCATTGTTAATGACGATCATTGAGATTAACACTATCAAACTCATTAATGTTATATCGAAACACATCAACTTAACATTTTACAATTAGCAACAAACGATTCCTAACACAAGTGCTTACCAAGTATTTCTTTAACAACAATAACACTTTTACCCAAACATCATCGACAATTGCAACGTTTCTAGTGCTTGGATCTACATAAGATCTATTGTGCGTGTTTGTGTGAAAGAGTTACCCACGACCGAACCGATACGACCCAACCCAACTAAACAATATGGTTAACATCAGATGTAATATTAATGCTTAACATAACTGTCAATGGGTGATTGACCGTTCGTACATACATACAAGTTTGGGAAGTTTCATCATACATACTTACCAGTTAACAAGTGAGTTTCGTGGCCCCTTTTTACGCTTATTCAAA
Organism: Flaveria linearis; assembly: GCA_024085815.1. Lineage (NCBI taxonomy): Eukaryota > Viridiplantae > Streptophyta > Magnoliopsida > Asterales > Asteraceae > Flaveria > Flaveria linearis. The sequence goes on from CM044001.1 coordinate 83,236,714, forward strand.
TGTTTCAATCTTTTACAAACATGGGGGAAAAGTATGCTCACACGTTTTCAATGCCGTACAACATGCATACAATTTTCATACTTGAAATCAACTTGATACTGTTTTGTGAGTATATATCTGATGCATACATGATGTTACTGTGTGGTTCTTCTTACAACCATTAATTCCGGTGTTGGAACCAACAGATAGGTATTAGTAGTACTACTTGGTTGACACCCCTACCCTTGACAGATGGTTACTTGTGAGTACCATCACACTGCCAGGAACGGGCCTTGGGTGAATATATTCCGACAAGTTGCTGTGTGTACGTCATTAGGTTTGGTTGTATAAAACTCATGGTATGTGATTTTGCTTGCTTATAACTGTATGCACGGTATTCCACTACAAACACTATACAGCATCAACTACATGTTTACAATTTAAACCTGCGAAGCTTACCAACATTATTGTTGACATTTTGAGCATATTTTTCAGGTAACAATGAGAACTAAAGATCTAGGAGAGCTGCCTTAGTGGAGACCCTAGGATGCATTTTTGAGACTGAACATACATGATGAACAATATTTTGTACATTGTTGCAGTCAATCAAACAATTTAACATTCTTTTGGATACTTGTTCCTGGGTTGTGGGAATTACATACAAGAATACAATTTTTGTGATTATGTGGATCGTTTATGTGAATCAATTCCAAGTTTCTATCATACTTATGGCTATGTCGTCGTTAACGTTGACTAAGACGACACAAGTCTCCATTTGTGCCGGGTGTCGTCTGTCGGGTTTGTTGGACCTAAACAATGTTGTTTAACCATTTTAAACTTGAAAACGCAGCGGATTAACATCAAACAAATTATCATTTGAAATCTGAAAAACATGTTTCATTGCATGTCTACAACAAACCCAAGAATGCAAGGATCTTATGTATGTGTTTGAACTAGTTATCACCAATATATAACAACCCAAACAAGTGATGCATACTACCTTTCAAAGTTGCTGAAAATCGAGTTGTAGATGAAAAGAATGATGTTCTTGAGCAGCCAAAACACCAAGAGAAGGTGTTCTCAAGTGTTCATACCCACAAGCATTAAGCATACACCATTCTTGTTAGGATTTGAGCACCATAATCGAGTCATGAAGGCTGCTGGAACCTTGTTCCAGCCGTGAACATCCAACAAGGATGTTAAACTCTTTGTTCCAGCCATTAGATCCTTCAAAATCGAATCATGAAGGCTGCTGGAACCTTGTTCCAGCCGTAAGATCCTTTGTTCCAGCCGTGAACATCCAACAAAGATGTTAAACTCTTTGTTCCAGCCATAAGATCCTTCTTCCAAAAGAAAGATTTATGTTTTGTGACTCTTTTGCATGTGAGAAATTGAGAGAGAGATCTGAAAATGGAGAGTATGTGTGTGTTCTTGTGAGATCCATATCTCTAAACACTTGAGAGAAAGAAAACTAAATTGAAGGGGGAAAGGCCAAGGGGGGCGGCCGAACCCCTTTGTTCTCTTAGGGTTTTCCCCTAAAAACTTTCTTTTATAAAATGTTACAAGAGTTTAAATATTATACATAATTAACCTTTTAACTTTATATAATACACACACACACATTTATTATTTGATGTTGCTTAATTAATTTAAACAACATAACAAATAATATCCATGAACAAAATATCCTTATAATTTGTTCTTTCTCACATACAATTTATTTAGAAAACTCATTTTCTAAATTGGTGCAATTATTTAATTGCATGATCATATCATCAATTAAATATTAATTGGTGTTTGCTAAGCTTGTTATTGGGTATGACCCGACTTGGATCACAACGTACTAACCACATCAATGTTCTATGTGTCTTGGGCATACAGAATCCAACAATCTCCCACTTGCACAAGATACATAGAAGATTGATGCAAGCAGTAAATACCGCCTAACAACGGTTTACTACCCTTAATACGCATGACTTAGAAGCCATTCAATAACATCATCCCCTTCAAGTATCCAACTTGAAATGATTTATGTGAATCAATCATTTATCCTTTTGTTACAGATGTCATGTTAAATCCAAGGACACAGAATGATCATTCCTTGTTGATTTAACTTAATCAGGCCTTAGACATCATACTCTCAACGAATAAGAGGAACAAATCCCATCTTGACTACATACGTTTCTCACAATCACCTTATGTCATATCTAAACATAGCCTTATGTACTGACAATTATCTCATATCAGTGAAGAACTAGCTCAAGGTATAACACTTGGTGAATATCAAAACCCAATATGTATCTCAGGTCGGAGGATACCAAATGATATTCGCCTTTACTCAAATTTACTTATGATCAATCAATAAGATTCCATGTAGTAAGATTTGAGATGCGGGTCAGTCCAATATTCGTATCCCACGAATATCTATGAACCTTGGCAGCAACCAATTGCTTTATATTCATGCCTTATGAATATCCACCAATCCAAGTTCATAATAGTCTTACATTCATATTTGTTCCCACAAATATGACCGACTACGGACATTTAGAATAATAAAATTATTCATGGATGTAAACATGCTAAAAGGAACATCACTTAAAATATCGTAAATACATAGATAAGTTAAGTACTGCAATTGTTCCATATTAATAATATTAATACTAAACAGATCAATTCCAATCACTAGAATATCAAAGTCCTAAGGCATAAGTATGACTTTCATGCTTTGCCCTTTCAAGGAGCTTCGTGAGTGGATCCGCAATGTTTTGATCAAAGTGAACTTTGCGAATACATATCTTTCCCTTTTCAACTTCATCCCTTATGTAGTTGAATTTCCGCTCATTGTACCTAATCTTTTGATGTGCACGGGGTTCCTTGATTTGAACAATCGCACCCTCGTCATGACAAAAGATTTCTAAGGGGTCTTGAATGGTAGAGACCATCCTTAGGTTGGTGATAAACCCTTTTATCCATGCAGCTTCCCAAGCTGCTAATGAGGCGGCTATGTATTCGTATTCTGTAGTGGACAATGCTACACTATTTATAATGGAGACATACCCCGATTGTGATCGAGGATCATCTCGATTAGTTTGGAAACTAGCATCCGTGTAACCCTTTACAACTAGTTCCTCTTCATCAAATCCGTATATTAGAAACATATCCTTAGTCCTCCTAAGGTATTCCAATATACATTCAACAACCATCCAATGGCTGTTACTTGGATTCTGCTGATATCTATTTGTCATGCTTAACGCGCATGACTCGTCCAGTCTAGTGCATATCATCGCATACATGATGGATCCTATAGCAGACGCATATGGGATGTCCTTCATACGATGTTGCTCATCCTTTGAGCTTGGACATTGAGATGCACTCAATGTTGTCCCTCTTTGAATAGGTACTATACCTTTCTTAGAGTTTACCATCTTGAACCTTTTCAAGATTTTATTAATGTATGCACTTTGGTTTAACCCTATCAACCGCCTCGATCTATCCCTATAGATCTTTATTTCCAAAATATAGGCGGCTTTACCGAGATCCTTTTTGGAAAAACAATTTCCAAGTGTAGTATGTCATCAACATAAAATACTTAGAACGTAGTTACACTCCCACTAGCCCTTTGATACACACAAGCCTCGTCAGCGTTCTTGATGAAACCCAATTTCTTGGTCTTTTCATCAAAACGTTGATTACAACTTCTCGATGCTTGTCTCAATCCATAGACTGATCTCTTTAACTTGCATACTTTATCAGGATGATTTGGATCGACAAAACCTTCAGGCTGAACCATATGGATAGTCACTTCGAGGTGTCCATTAAGAAAAGCGGTTTTGACATCCATTTGCCAAATCTCATAATCATAATAAGCAGTTGTGGCAAACAATATCCTGATAGACTTTAGCATTGCCATTGGCGAGAAGGTTTCATCATAATCAACCCCTTGACTTAGAGTGAAACCTTTTGCTACAAGTCTTGCCTTGTAAGTATCCAAGTTTCCATGCATGTCAGTTTTCTTCTTGAAAACCCACTTGCATCCAACCGGTTTGGAGTTAAGTGAAGAGTCAACCAATTCCCAAACTTGGTTGTCATACATGGATTGCATCTCTACGTTCATGGCTCCTAGCCACTTGTCACAATCCGAATTGGACATTGCATCATGGTATGTAGTTGGCTCTTCGGAGTCAACAACGTAGCATCCATCTATGAAAAATCCACATCTTTCATGTGAAATGCTAACTTTACCAGATTTGCGAACATTTTGTGTGTATTGATCAACCTCTTGATCATGATCAACAACCTCTCGTTGATTGCTAGTGTCAACCAAACATGTATCGGCTTGTGGATCTTGATCCTCATCAAATTCCACTGTTCTATGCGTCATTCCTTCCATAAGGAACTTGGCTTCCAAGAACTCTGCCTTTTGAGCAATGAAAACCTTTTGCTCTGTTGGATCAAAGAAGTAGTATCCTTTACAGTCCTTTTGAATATCCAACAAATATACACTTAGTGAATCGACTTTCAGTTGGTTTGGGTGTTAAGCTTAACATAAGCTTCATGACCCATAATTTTAAATATGATAGCGATGGAACTATTCCATTCCATATTTCAAAAGGCGTCGAATCCACTTTCTTGGTTTGGGCCATATTCAAAATATGAGCCGCGGAGAGTAGTGCGAAACCCCAAATGATACAGGTGTGCCATCAAGTACACATAACCATAGCGACTATAATCGTCGGTAAAGGTAATGAAGTAAGTTTCACCATACCTTGTCATTGTCTTAAAAGGACCACATACATCCAAATGTATGACTCCTAATAAGTCTTTTGCCCTCTCATTAGTACCACTAAAAAGCGTGTTGGTTATCTTACCTTGTAAACAAGATTCACACTTATCAAATGAACAATTTTCATTTGTTTTCAAAAGACCATTCTTTTAAAGTGTTTAAATCTGATTCTTGTTTATGTAACCAAGATGACAATGACAAGAATAAGAGTCACTTAAACCATTTTAAGTCTCTTGGTGCATGATAGGTATAATGTGTTATTATAGGACGAATCATTATGAACCAATTCATCAACATCATTAGAAGGCATGGCCTTAAAATAATATACATCATCCATATAAATATAAACACCATCATTTACTAACTTTAAATCATAACCATATCGTTTTAAAAAGGGAAACTTACATCATGTTCCTAGTCAAACTAGGAGCATATAACATGTTTTGACGAACAACTTCCAAACCTTTTGAAAGTTTCAAAACATAGTCTCCTTTCTTAAAGTGCTTATTTCTTTTGAACCCTTGCAACAAATTGCAATAGTGAGCTCCATATGAGGTATCCAATTACCCATGTGCTTTTAGGAAATAACACCTAAGTTAATATGGATTATGAAAGTTATACTTAAGGTTTGCCCAGCATCCCTTTTATTTCTCAACTCATTGAGATAGGTCGTTGGATGAATCCCTTTCAAATGACCTATCTCACCATACTCAAAGCATGGATCGTTTTCGATTACCTTAAGCTTCATGAGCTTAGGTTTTGGAGGTTCCGCTTTGATCTACCCTTAAACATTGCCTTTGATATGCCCTTCTCCTTTGGCAACATTTGCCTTGGGATCGGGAATGGCCTTTCCTTATTGATCTAGAGAATAGGTAGAACCTTTCTACCCATCCCTGCCTTAGCTGTTGCGAGCATTGCGTGAAACTCACCAATGCTCTTGTCCTATCCATTCATATTGTAATTCATTATGAATGTCTCAAACTTTTAGTTAGGCCATTAAGGATCAAATCCTTGGTCAACTCCTTTGAGACAGGACAGCTAAGCCTCTCGAGGCGGCCTTAACATCGTCGGGGTTGGGTTGGTTAGGAATAGGATCGTCAAGGACATTTGCCTTTGCTCTTGCTTGAGAACAATTCTCAAGTTTCGAGACCAGTCCATAAGGTTATTATGGTAGAGACGATCCCTCTCTAAAATAGTTCTCAGTGATAGGGTATGGACGGTCGGGGTGGTAGCATTATTGTTTGTGGTCATTCTACAAATTTTTCAAAGTTCTTTTTAGTATTTTTGAAAAATTTCATTTTAATTATTAATACCCTTTATGTCTCATAGACAATTAATAATTAAAATCTAGAATCCAACGTTACATTCAAATAATGGTTAGGTGACCTTTATCCCATTATTCAAATTAACAAGGTAGTCAACATTTGACAATTGCAACCTTTTGCAACTTCTAGCGGTATGGGATCGACTTTAAACATCATATGCAAAGTCGGCATGTTAATCCCATCAACACCATTTGGAAACTATATTTTAGGTGATCCATTCAATATGGTTTGCAAATCAAGTTACCCTACTTGCACACACATGTGAGTTTACCAACACAAGTGGTTAGGTGACCTTTATCCCACCAATGTGGTATTCCCACCTTAAGTCATAAGTTCCCTCAAAATGGTTAGGTGACCTTTATCCCATTAACAGTTTCCAAATGACTTAAGTGTTGTGCAAAAGGACGGTGTTAAACTTGTTTGAAAAGGGATTTTTAGTTTTCATTGATTCAAGTTTGAAAACTCTATTTACCTTGTATTTGCATGCTTTCAAATGCAAGGTATCCTATGGTTCACTTTTAATAAAACCTCTTTTATTAAATCATTAATCCTTTTAATAACCTTTTATTAATCACTTAATGATTAGGAACCATAAAATTCAGCTTGTTAAGTTTGTTAATTAGTTTGTTATGCACATCCAAATGTCAAATAACAATCATACAACAAACAACCAAACAAGCACAATCATACAAACATATGTGCATAACTATAGCCACTAAGTTGACTACACTTGTTTGCCATCACAAGTGTTGTCATAAGGTCTTTCCTAAGGGTTGAACACAATCACAAATGATGAGGTCTCCAAAGACTCCCACTTGAACTTGCATCCAAATGCTTCAAGTCCATCCTTTGTGTCTTCCTTTTGTGCTTCCTTCCGGAGCATCTTCTTTTACAAAGTATATATATCCTAATACATATTTTCTAGTAAAAGAAAAAATACTCCTAATCTATTTATTACATTGCCAAATGAATAAACAAATTACAACCCAAATAGAAACATCAAAAGGAATTATTACAACCCAAATAGAAAGAATACAACCAACATGACAATTCCACAATCAACCAAATCCAAAACATACATGGTCAAGGCTATGTTATGCACTAAAACATGTATCCATATACATCATTTCAAGAACTAAATGAACCCCATTTGACCCTAAATTTTCAGCCAACACAAACTAAGAATTTAGGGTCTTTTGTCCAAACAAAAACCAAACAACCAATTTGATATCTTTCTTTCAAGATCCAATCATAAGCATGCATGATTACAACCTTGAAAGGTTGGGGTATCATCAAGTCATCACAAAACAGCCCCAATAAGGTTGTTAAAGCCTCATAAAACCAATTTTACAAGAACACATGAAACTAGTCATCCACATATCCGGCTCTGATACCATTGTCGGGTTTGTTGGACCTAAACAATGTTGTTTAACCATTTTAAACTTGAAAACGCAGTGGATTAACATCAAACAAATTATCATTTGAAATCTGGAAAACATGTTTCATTGCATGTCTACAACAAACCCAAGAATGCAAGGATCTTATGTATGTGTTTGAACTAGTTATCACCAATATATAACAACCCAAACAAGTGATGCATACTACCTTTCAAAGTTGCTGAAAATCGAGTTGTAGATGAAAAGAATGATGTTCTTGAGCAGCCAAAACACCAAGAGAAGGTGTTCTCAAGTGTTCATACCCACAAGCATTAAGCATACACCATTCTTGTTAGGATTTGAGCACCATAATCGAGTCATGAAGGCTGCTGGAACCTTGTTCCAGCCGTGAACATCCAACAAGGATGTTAAACTCTTTGTTCCAGCCATTAGATCCTTCAAAATCGAATCATGAAGGCTGCTGGAACCTTGTTCCAGCCGTAAGATCCTTTGTTCCAGCCGTGAACATCCAACAAAGATGTTAAACTCTTTGTTCCAGCCATAAGATCCTTCTTCCAAAAGAAAGATTTATGTTTTGTGACTCTTTTGCATGTGAGAAATTGAGAGAGAGAGATCTGAAAATGGAGAGTATGTGTGTGTTCTTGTGAGATCCATATCTCTAAACACTTGAGAGAAAGAAAACTAAATTGAAGGGGGAAAGGCCAAGGGGGGCGGCCGAACCCCTTTGTTCTCTTAGGGTTTTCCCCTAAAAACTTTCTTTTATAAAATGTTACAAGAGTTTAAATATTATACATAATTAACCTTTTAACTTTATATAATATACACACACACATTTATTATTTGATGTTGCTTAATTAATTTAAACAACATAACAAATAATATCCATGAACAAAATATCCTTATAATTTGTTCTTTCTCACATACAATTTATTTAGAAAACCCATTTTCTAAATTGGTGCAATTATTTAATTGCATGATCATATCATCAATTAAATATTAATTGGTGTTTGCTAAGCTTGTTATTGGGTATGACCCGACTTGGATCACAACGTACTAACCACATCAATGTTCTATGTGTCTTGGGCATACAGAATCCAACATCGTCATGACACGCTTGTCATCAAATACATACATATTGCATCTCTATTGTCAACCATGTATTATGACGATCCCGTCTAGCTCGCATCCCCGTGTTTCTGCTATCAGCGGGGGTGTGACAGACTGGTATCAGAGCTATTGGTTATAGAGAATTAGGCAATACACTTGACCTAGACTATAACCTAGGAACCTTCATGTAGAATTCATGCTAGGACTGGCTTGCATTTGATATTACATGTATGTTCCTCCATACTTGCTTCTTGTTTCTATATGTGATTCTATACATATGTGCTTGCTATCTGATCATCCTTAGGAAGACACTATTACTCTTAGTCTTTCTCCGCGGGATACCGTTATACTAGAACTTTATGTTTGTATGCGCACAACATCATATCATTAGGTCGAGATACCTAAACAGAAGGGAACCTTAGCGATCACTTGTAGCGTCGATCTCGGATACTAAATCCGACCCTAACATAGTTATGCCTGAAATCCTGAAAGTATGAAGGATAGGCAACTATCATTAGACATATTGTGCTTATGTGCTTGGAGTTGTCTTGTTACCACATACTACTATTGGAATAATAATGGCTCATGGACATGAGGACATTACACGAACCATGCTTGATGAGTGTTGACAATACTATGATGTTAACTTGGGGTAAGTGGAGCTAGGGTGACCATGCAAAGCAAATTACCATTACGGGTGCACACGTAATTGCAATTCACCGTGCATGAGAAGTCTGGCTAATCTTACCAGGAGGTAACGATCATGAGTATTACAAGTTTTCTATTCTATACCCTAGGGTGTGCTAGGATCATAATTCTATTAAGACCTCGTTAAGGGTAACAAACACTACTAACACTTGCTATTACTTAAGTCCTGTCCTACTTAGAGCCTTCATGGTATTTCCAATCATGACATTGATTCTATCTTTCGTGAAACATTCCTCCACTTAGCATTTCAGTAACTAAGGAACTGATTGAATGCTTAGAACGAAAGTGGACTACAGGAAATGTAGAGGAGTGATGATACTCTCTACACATACATTACGCTATTCTTTGGGATGATGCTAAGGAAAAATTAGGATGTCGTGTAACCGGTTTAAGCGTCATTCAAGGTATATCGTGGATGTGGTGGGAACGCTGCGGGGAACCCTATATATAAGCATCACCGGTATACTAAGAATGTGCTTAAACTTGGCTACGTGATGATCTTGATAGACCGAAGCATGGGTTATTGGAACTTGATGAGTGGAATCATACGTGTATTTTAAAATGATTAAGGTTTACATGTTTACTAAAGTTTACATGTTTACACCTTTCTATGATTAGAAGATGCCGCCTCGAAGAGCCAAACGTAGTGCCAATCAAGGTGAGACCCCACAAGGCAGAGGTAGGGGTAGACCACCAAGAACAGGTGGTGCTCCAGCTGGCAGCAATCAGGGAACTGACAACCCTGACATAGCTGCTATGATTGCTCAGCAGCTAGCCGCACTGATTCCAACTATTGTGACTCAAGTGAGCGACACTCTTCTGAATCATCATCTCCACGGAGATCATGATACTATTAATCAGCATAACCAAGGAACAGGGGAAGACATTGGGATTGGTGGAACAACTGGGAACGAAACTGGGGTCGATAATACAAGACGGGGATGTTCATACAAGGAATTTGTGGCCTGCAAACCCCGAGAATTTGATGGGAAAGGTGGGGTGGTAGCCCTGACTAGATTGCTTGAAAAGATGGAGGCAGTGATTGACATCAGTGAATGCCTCGATAGTCAAAAAATCAAGTATGTTACGTGCTCACTGCAGGGCAGAGCACTAACCTGGTGGAACACCCAGGTTCAAGCTAGAGGAAGAGAATCTGTGATGCAAATGACTTGAGATGAGTTCAAAGCCCTGATTACTGAGGAGTACTGTCCTCTCAATGAGATGCAGAAGCTTGAACAGGAATTCTGGAACCATGCGATTGTAGGAGCTGGGCACGCGGCTTATACTGATCGATTCCATGAACTGGCGAGGCTAGTTCCACATCTTGTGACCCCAGAATCAAAGAGAATCGAGAGGTACATTTGGGGACTTGCACCTCAGATCCGGGCAATGGTAACAGCAGCTGCTCCTCCAACGATTCAGAGCGCAATTCTGAAGGCTGGCGCTCTAACTGACGATATGGTAAGAACAGGGGTATTGGGTAGGGGAGCAGAGAAGAGAAAGGATGTTGGGGAAACGAGCCGGTCGAATGCTGGGAAATCTGATAAAAGGGCCAAGATCACCAGGAATTTCGTGGCTGTGACTCAGGGTAAGAGAGAATATGTTGGGCCGCATCCCAAATGTGACAGGTGCAGCTATCATCATCCCCCAGAGATGCAGTGCCGGGTGTGTGTGAACTGTAGGCGCCTGGGGCACCTAGCAAGAGATTGTAGAGTTGCACTGAATCTGGTTGCACCCGTCAACGCGGTTAACCCCGCCGGGAATGCCAGAGTCTGTTACGAATGTGGAAATCCGGGTCACTACCGGAACATGTGCCCCAAACTGAATAGGGCACCGGGTCAACAAAGGAATAACCAGCAGCAAGTGATGGCCATAGCTGGGAATCAAGGCCCGACTAATCAAGGAAATGTCGCTCGGGGACGTGCGTTGTCATTGGAGCCAACGATGCTCGTCAGGACCCGAATGTGGTCACGGGTACGTACTTGCTCAATCACCACTTCGTATCCATATTGTTTGATACTGGAGCAGACTATAGTTTTATATCTTCCGATTTTGCACACATGCTTGCCTTGAACCCTAGTAGACTAGAAACTAGCTTCTCTATAGAAATGGCCAACGGTAGAGTTGTACAAGCAGATGAGATTATTAGACAGTGCTCCAAGATATTGGAGAACCATGCCTTTGACATAGACTTAATACCTTTCAAGTTGGGGAGTTTAGATGTGATTGTGGGAATGCATTGGTTGTCAAAACATGGAGCCGAGATTGTTTGTCGGAAGAAAGTAGTACGAATCCCCATGCCAAACGGGGAGATACTTAAGATTCGAGGAGAACGACCGGGAAGAACTCTAAAGCTTATCACTTGCATGAAGACGCGACGATATTTACGAAAGCAGTGTTACGCATTTCTGGCCCATGTAGTGGAAAAGAAAGAAGAAGGCAACAAGTTGGAAGATATTCCTGTAGTACGAGATTTTCCGGGAGTATTCCCTGATGACTTGTCGGGTTTACCTCCACTACGACACGTGAAATTTCATATAGAGTTGGTTCCTGGAGCTATACCGATAACAAAAACACCGTATCGGTTGGCCCCATCCGAAATGCAAGAGTTATCTAGCCAATTACAGGAGCTATTAGAGAAGGGTTTCATTCGACCGAGTCATTCGCCATGGGGAGCACCGGTCTTATTTGTCAAAAAGAAAGACGGGTCCTTCCGCATGTGTATCGATTATCGCGAGTTGAACAAGTTGACTGTGAAGAATCGATATCCTCTTCCCAGAATCGATAATTTGTTTGATCAGTTGCAAGGAGCTTTATATTTCTCCAAGATTGATCTTCGTTCTGGATATCATCAATTGAGGGTTTTCGAGGATGACATACCGAAAACAGCGTTTAGGACTCGTTATGGTCATTATGAGTTCTTAGTCATACCGTTCGGACTGACTAACGCACCGGCTGTATTCATGGATCTGATGAATCGGGTGTGTAAACCATACTTGGATAAGTTCGAGATCGTGTTCATAGACGATATACTTATCTACTCTCGATCGAAAGAAGGCCACGAGGAACATCTTCGGGCCATACTGAGTTTGTTACAAGAAGAGAAACTTTTCGCTAAACTCTCGAAGTGCGAGTTTTGGCTTCGAGAAGTGAAGTTTTTGGGGCATGTGGTTAACGAGAATGGGATTCATGTAGATCCCGGCAAAATTGAAGCAGTGAAGAAATGGGATACACCCCAGACACCTTCAGAGATACGGTAATTCTTAGGATTGGCCGGATACTATCGTCGCTTCATTGCGAATTTCTCAAAGATTGCCCAACCGTTAACATTGTTGACTCAGAAGGACAAGAAGTTTGATTGGGAAAAGCACAAGAACAAGCGTTCCAAACGTTGAAAGAGAAGTTATGCAACGCACCGATATTGTCCCTTCCAGACGGAACTGATGATTTTGTGGTGTACTGCGATGCTTCACATCAAGGATTGGGTTGTGTGCTAATGCAGAAAGACAAGGTGATTGCCTATGCCTCGCGACAACTTAAGGTGCATGAGAAGAATTATACGACTCATGACCTGGAGTTGGGCGCGGTGGTATTTGCACTCAAGATATGGAGGCACTATCTTTATGGAACCAAATGCATCATCTACACAGATCATAAGAGCCTTCAACACATCCTGAATCAGAAAGAACTCAACATGCGACAACGACGTTGGGTAGAGCTACTTAGTGACTACGATTGTGAAATCCGGTAGCACCCGGGGAAAGCAAATGTGGTGGCTGACGCCCTAAGTCGTAAAGAGGACGTGAAACCACTACGTACTCGAGCTTTGGGATTGACTATTCAAACGAACTTGAAAGCTCAGATCCAACTTGCACAAAGGGAAGCATTGAAAGAAGAAAACCTTGCGGGAGAAGAATTCCGAGGGTTAGACAAGCAGATGACTTGCAAGGATGATGGCATAAAGTACTTCATGGATCGCATATGGGTACCCAAATGGGGAGACGTTCGTACCCTGATCATGGAGGAAGCACACAAGACACGATATTCTGTTCATCCTGGTGCAGACAAGATGTATCACGATCTTAAGGATCTATACTGGTGGTCAGGCATGAAGAGAGACATTGCTATGTATGTAAGCCGATGCTTGACGTGCTCGAAAGTTAAGGCTAAACATCAAAAACCATCGGGATTATTACAGCAACCTAAAATTCCCGAGTGAAAATGGGAGAACATAGCCATGGATTTTATTACCAAACTCCCAAGGACGCCTAGCGGACACGATTCGATATGGGTCGTAGTGGATCGAATGACAAAATCCGCTCACTTTTTGCCTATCCGAGAAGACTATAAAATGGATAAGCTGGCAAGGTTGTACATCAAAGAGGTCGTGACACGGCACAGGGTGCCGGTGTCAATCATATCCGATCGCGACAGTCGATTTACTTCATGATTTTGGCAAACATTACAGAAAGCGATGGGCACTGGATTAGATATGAGTACCGCCTATCACCCAAAAACAGATGGCCAAAGTGAACGAACAATACAAACGTTGGAAGACATGCTCAGAGCTTGCGTAATCAATTTTGGTGGTAGCTGGGACACTCATTTACCATTGATTGAGTTCTCCTACAACAACAGCTATCATACAAGCATTGGATGCGCTCCATTTGAAGCATTGTACGGGAGGAAATGTAGATCCCCAGTTTGTTGGGCCGAAGTTGGTGAGAGCCAGCTTACGGGCCCGGAGATCATACAAGAGACAACTGACAAGATCTTCCAAATCAAAGACAGATTTAAAGCTGCTAGAGATCGCCAAAAGAGCTATGCCGACAACCGTCGGAAGCCTCTAGAATTCAAGGTTGGAGATCACGTATTACTCAAAGTCTCTTCTTGGAAAGGGATTGTATGATTTGGAAAGAAAGGGAAGTTAGCCCCTCGATACGTAGAGCCATTCGAGATTATAGAAAGAATTGGTCCGGTGGCTTACCGATTGAGGTTGCCACAAGAACTCAGCGGTGTACATGATACTTTTCACGTGTCGAACCTCAAGAAGTGTTTGGCCCACGAGTCCTTACATGTACCAATTGAGGAAATCAAGATCGACGAAAAGCTTCATTTTATCAAGGAACCTATCGAGATCATGGACCGAATGGTCAAACGCTTAAGGCGTAGCAAGATACCGATCGTTCACGTGAGATGGAACTCCAAGCGAGGACCAGAATTCACGTGGGAACAAGAAGACCAGATGAAGCTCAAGTATCCACATCTATTCGAGGATGACACTCTTGGACCTAGCACCAGTTGAATTTCGGGATGAAATTCTCTCAATTGGGGGATACTGTGACATCAGTCACCTCAAGGTCGATCATTTAACGTGAAATCACGCTAACTATTCTTAGAGCATTCATTCCTCACCTTCGTAGATTATTCGTGAGGACATCATGTTTGATTTGTTTTCCGTTTCAGTAGTGTTATCAATATTTGCAATCATATCATCCAAAACGCTCACGAATATCACAACCGACATCACTAATTATATTATGTCATATAATATAAACATCATAAGCAACAACATATCTAAGATACAAATAACATTAAACACATCCTTATAATTAATATAACGCACGTGTTTACGTCTTTATCAACCGAAGCATGTTCGGGGACTCGGGGGCTAAGTGCAGGGATTAAACTTGACAAATTGCTAAACTAGGGCTGGGTATAAATACCCCACACCAGCTCTAGCCTTCACATTCTTCTTCTTCTTCTTTTTCATTTTCTTCTCTATTTTTCTCTCAATCTATCACCAAAAACCGTCACGTTTGTTGCGTTTTCACCGTCAAATCTTGGTTATCATCGTAAATACTCACTCCTAGCAGGTAGATAACCTTGTTTGACCCGTTTCTTGCTCGATTTAACTTCTGCGTTTTCTAGGGTTTCGGGTGTTCGGGTTCATCCGAGAACATGAGGTCGTGTGGGCTTATGTGTTGCGTTCCAGTGTGTGTTTCTTGTCTAGACATGTTAGAATATGGATTCTGTAAGTTCTTGGGGTGTAAAACTCGTGCTCGGAGCAGCTGGATGCTGCTTTGCACTTCAGCAGTCGCGAACTTACTGTTCTGGCGACTGGGCCTTTCAGGCGCCTGAGCCGTGCGACTGAGTAAGTCGTGCGACTGGGTCCATGCGTTTGAGTCTATTGTGCAACTGAGTGGTGCGACTGGGGTGAGTCGTGCGACTGAGTCCATGTTTATGTGTGTGTTGTGCGATTGAATGCATGCGATTGAGAGTGTGTGCGATTGAGTCAATGCGGATGATTGTGTGCGACTATGTGTGTCGTACGACTGAAGATCCAGTCATACGAATGAACACTCAGTCGTATGAATGAAGCTGATTCGTATGACTGAGGGTTAAATCGTGCGAATGGAAGGTTGAGTCGTGTGATTGGGTGTTGTGTGGAACGACTGAGTGCTTAGTCGCACGAATGGGAATTCAGTCGTGCGAATGAAGCTGATTCGCATGACTGAAAGTTGATTCGTACGAATGGAGTGTCCAGTCATGCGTCTAGTCCTGTCGTGCAATTGGAGTCATTGTGTGTGAATTCTTCATGTGTGTGGTGTGTGTAGTCGTGTGATGTTAAGGTGACATCGACACGGTTGCCATTGTTAATGATGATCATTGATATTAACACTATCAAACTCATTAATTTTATATCAAAACACATCAACTTAACATTTTACAATTAGCAACAAACGATTCCTAACACAAGTGCTTACCAAGTATTTCTTTAACAACAATAACACTTTTACCCAAACATCATCGACAATGGAAACGTTTCTATTGCTTGGATCTACATAAGATCTATTGTGCGTGTTTGTGTGCAAGAGTTACCCACGAGCGAAGCAATACGACCCGACCCAACTAAACAATATGGTTAACATCAGACGTAATATTAATGCTTAAGATAACTGTCAATAGGTGATTGACCGTTCGTACATACATACAAGTTTGGGAAGTTTCATCATACATACTTACCACTTAACAAGTGAGTTTCATGGCCCCTTTTTACGCTTATACAAATGTTTCAATCTTTTACAAACATGGGGGAAAAGTATGCTCACACGTTTTCAATGCTGTACAACATAATACAATTTTCATACTTGGAATCAACGTGTACTGTTTTGTGAGTACATATCTGATGCATACATGATGTTACTGTGTGGTTCTTCTTACAACCATTAATTCCGGTGTTGGAACCAACGGATAGGTATTAGTAGTACTACTGGGTTGACACCCCCACCCTTAACAGATGGTTACTTGTGAGTACCATCACACTGCCAGGAACGGGCCTTGGGTGAATATATTCCGACAAGTTGCTGTGTGTGCGTCATTAGGTTTGGTTGTATAAAACTCATGGTATGTGATTTTGCTTGCTTATAACTGTATGCACGGTATTCCACTACAAACACTATACAACATCAACTACATGTTTACAATTTAAACCTACGAAGCTCACTAACATTATTGTTGACATTTTCTGCATATTTTTCAGGTAACAATGAGAACTGAAGATCTAGGAGAGCTGCCTTAGTGGAGACCCTAGGATGCATTTTTGAGACTGAACATACATGATGAACAATATTTTATACATTGTTGCAGTCAATCAAACAATTTAACATTCTTTTGGATACTTGTTCCCGGGTTGTGGGAATTACATACAAGAGTACAATTTTTGTGATAATGTGGATCGTTTATATGAATCAATTCCAAGTTTCTATTATACTTATGGCTATGTCGTCGTGAACGTTGACTAAGACGACACAAGTCTCCATTTGTGCCGGGTGTCGTCATGACACGCTTGTCATCAAATACATACATATTGCATCTCTATTGTCAACCATGTGTTATGACGATCCCGTCTAGCTCGCATCCCCGTGTTTCCGCTATCAGCGGGGGTGTGACATGCATTATATGAACAAAATCCGAATAAGGAGATAATATTGCTCCTAGATTTCAAAGATCTTAAATGGAAAGATCAACCATGGA
Source organism: Flaveria linearis (assembly GCA_024085815.1). Classification (NCBI taxonomy): domain Eukaryota; kingdom Viridiplantae; phylum Streptophyta; class Magnoliopsida; order Asterales; family Asteraceae; genus Flaveria; species Flaveria linearis. The sequence goes on from CM044001.1 coordinate 83,254,050, forward strand.
CCTTAATTTCAAGGTATCTAGATATGGGATCATATCCTGCTGTTTCATATAAACAGAGACATTATTATGAGAATATCATCAAAGTCACAGAATCCTGTGATATTCATCACTATATGTCTAATAATACTCAGGAATATAGTTTTAGTAAAATAATAATAAAACAGATAATATCTGTTGAAGAATAGGGAACATCTCCCTTAAAGGATAAAGAGATTTACCACCCTGAAACCAGGGTCCCTATTAAATTCAATTATTGGGATTATATTGAGGCATTTAATAAATCCTTTTTATATGAAAATTCAAAGAAAAAACATTCTTGGTTCTTAAAAATTTGTCCAGAAGTTTATAAACGGGACATCCCAAATTGGGTATACAAATGGTGGCTATCATATGGCCCTTCAGTAAAAAATTTACCAGAATCATTAAGAAAAAGTTATAATGATTGGGTTGAAATATCTCCCACACTAATTGAATTACAACACCAAAAAATCCTAATAGAAGGATTATCTTTATGTCACTTTTTTATTCAATTTGGAATACCATGGATTTGGAAATGGTCTCCAGAAGTAGGTTATACCCAACAACAAATTCCTTGCCCTAGGAGAGTCTTCTACACAAAATTCTGGTAGAAGATGATGAAGCTTGATAATAATGGTGTCCCAAAAGGTCAAGAGACCTTACAAAAAATCCAAGACACCATAGAATTATATTCAAAACAAATCAGCTTAAAAACTCAAAGGGAATCTCCAAGTCCATTCCAGGAAATAGCCCAAAAAATTAAAATGAAAGGAGAAAATCACATCTCTAAGAAAGAGTTGTGGGCTGTATATTTCCAAGAAATTAAAAAAGATTTGATAAAAAATCTTCAAGACAAAGACCAAGTAAATCATATCTCAGAAATGTCCACAAATAACTCAGAAGATTATACTCTTCCTGGGGAATCCCAAGACCCATATGGGTTTGATGAAGAAATTCTAGAGGAAGATCTTGATGTAATGCTAGAAGATCTCAAGAATTCGGTATCCAAGGAGAAATCGGATAAAGACAAATAAATAAAGACAAGTCTGCTCACGAAGGACAGACAAAATAATTAAAGTCTCAATTATATCAAGACATAATAATGTCTGCTTTTGAAAATTTCAAAAATAATTGATGTCAAATTATTGTAATCTACTGTGTATATTTTGTTTGTACCTTGAAACTCTCATTATAAAAGGAGCTCAAGTCTTTAGTTTAGGGGTGCCTGATCTTAGGATCAAACTTCTCTCTACAAACCTCCCTTGTAAAAATATTCTGATAATAAAATAAACTTTTGCTGGTCGAAGCTTCAAGAGAAATTTGGTGTCTCATAAAAGAGGTGCGAATTCTGATATTAATATTAAATTATCTATTATCTTTAATGCTCATTAGCCTAATGGAAGGCTAAGAATTAAATCAATGTTGGACCCAACCGTGATAAGTTTATAAACCTAAAAAAAGAGTCTGGAAAGAAAAATTTTTGAAATATGACTGGATAATTTTAAACTAGTTATATACTAAACAGACATATAATTAGCATAGTGGTCGAATTATGGCAACCCGTTTTATTAACCATTTGAAAGGCGTTTATAGGGCACATGCCTGTACTGATCTTATGCTAAGTAAACTTGTCAGTTGAAGTATATGTAAAAATTTACCAACGTTTAAAGATTCAGACATGTTTAAAGATTTCTATTTTCAGATTCTAAGCTTATATAATTTTGATATATAATTTTGAATTTTATTTTATTTGTGGGTTTTTATTTTAATTTTCCCACGAGGTCCTGCCCCTTGCGGTATGTATATACATACATATATATATATACATATATATATGCACATATGTATATACATATATATATATATATATATATATATATATATATATATGGGTGTTTAATCAGTTAAATTGTACCATAAGTTATGTTGGGTAGATGGAAAATACATACATACATACATACATAATTACATACATACATACATACATACATACATACATACATACATACATACATACATACATACATACATACATACATACATACATACATACATACATACATACATACATACATACATACATACATACATACATACATACATACATACATACATACATACATACATACATACATACATACATACATACATACATACATACATACATACATACATACATACATACATACATACATACATACATACATACATACATACATACATACATACATACATACATACATACATACATACATACATACATACATACATACATACATACATACATACATACATACATACATACATACATACATACATACATACATACATACATACATACATACATACATACATACATACATACATACATACATACATACATACATACATACATACATACATACATACATACATACATACATACATACATACATACATACATACATACATACATACATACATACATACATACATACATACATACATACATACATACATACATACATTCATTCATACATACATACATACATATAAAGAGTACATCCATGTATAATCCGGAGCAAACGTGAGTAATTGGGTTTCATATTTGTGTGAATCTGTGTATGCTTGCACTTGCTTTGGAATGGCGAAACAACTGGGAACCGACACGATAGTGGAGACATGAACATGAAACCACTATGTTCTCAATAATTACCTTCTATTATTAACATGTGATATTAGTATTATATATTAAACGAAATCCAGGTTATTTGGAAACCTAAACGCTTGTGTTTACTTTTATATGTTGCTGTGTATTCAAGTTGAGTTCTCAGCTCCGGTTTATTTACTTTCTTGGGGTGAAAGAAACATGTGTTCAAACTCATTTTCATTGATCAGTATTACTGTATTATCACTTGTTTACTAGTGTTATACCCCTTAATTCCTCATACTCGAACCATTAATGTACGTATTATAGTGAGGTAATTCTGAGTAAATCTATTGGATTTGACAAACCCCACCCGGGCTAGTCGCGCTAGCATAACATTCGTCAAACAGGTATTTAATTGACCTATTTTCTATTGCTGTGACCTGGTATTCACAGCCGAGGCGTTCATTTAGATTGTCAGCTTCGGTTGCGAACTTCATACACTTTATAACTTGTTAAGTAGACTAGCTATCTATTGATATTACTTTGTTTACTGTATCTGTTTACTTTATGTTTTATTTATCAAAATCGGTGAACTCACCAACCTTGTGTTGACACTTAGCATGTTTCTTTAAGGTTCGTAAGACGTGCACCATAGGATCACTTCACATGCATTCATCGTTGTTTGGATCAAGTGAAAAAATTTGCATTTTCTATACAATATACTTACTTGGTTTTACGTGAGTTGCGCTGTTTGAGTTACAAATTAACACGCTTCCGCATTTACTATTGTGTTTTTGCTTATTTAACTCTGATTTGGGAAATTCTAAACTTAATGAGTAATTATGTTTTATAAATGTTGTGTTGTTTGGTGTAATGAATGGCTGATATCCTGGTATGTCACGCGCCTAACAGTATTACCCTGTTTGTGAAATTTGAGGGTGTGACAGATTGGTATCAGAACCAAAGGTTATAGCGAACTAAAATGAATTTTTGCATCTCATTTCCATTGCATTTAGACTACAGCCTGATGCCTTAGTTACACGCACATAGACATGTTAAGCTTCTTGGTTGTTTTCTTACTTGCTGGATTGCTTGACGTTGCTCAATCCTGTGAGCGGTTCTTTGCAGGGAATGGCATCTTCATCATCTGCTCCTTCATCTTCTTCTCGAGGCAAAAAGCACATTCATAATGATTCTATACCTCCACCTTCGAGACCGTACGAGTGGCCCATGCGCCTTAATAGAATGAGGAGTTGGATTATGTCAAACCATTTGCTCTACCACAGTACCCACCATTTCATAAGTGGGAATGCTACCCTGAGTATATAACTGGCCTAGTTCAGGAGAAAAATGTCCCTTTACCTCCTGAAAACCGGCTTCGTACTAGGTCTACTACGGCTAGGATTCCTGATGCCCCTACCCTACCATCCCTACTCTGTCCTCCTGAGCAGGCCATAGCTGCTATGGTAACTACTTTACATATAGAGCGGAAACGCATTGCTGATCTAGTGAATGACAACCGACTGTTGAAGAAACAAGTGAAGGATTTGGCCGAGGAGATCAAGGAGCTGAAGAGACGGTTCATTGTACTGATGGAATATCATAACAAGCATGTGGACCGCATCACTAGTTTGTTTGAGCATGTGGTTAGCGACGAGGTGGACATCACGGCTAACAGTCGGCGACTTGATACTCTTGAGGGTCAAGTCAATGCACTGAACGCAGCACCGGAGCATGACAAGGAAGATCCCAAGGAGGAACCGGAAGAGGCACCAGAGGAGGAGGAGTATCCGAAGGTAGAGCCGGAAGAAGAGCCTGAAGAGCAGCCAGTGGATGAACCTAAGAACAATGCTGGATTAGTTGACTCTCACAGATTGCCTTAGTCCATTTTTTTTATTTTTCTATCCATTAGACTTTCTTATTCTCCACACCTAGATGGAAAGGGTTGTTTCCCATCTGACTGATGTCTTTGAATTTTAGTATTTGGTTGATTTATTGTAGATGTACTTGCAATTTATTTAATCAAAAACTATTATTTGAACTCATTAGTTGTGTGTGTGCTAAATTCTTTTAATTACTTGTACTTAAATAAAGTAAATATGTTGCATATTACTTATTTTTATATGTTATGATTGTTAAGAATGTCTGGACGTGGTCGAGGACGTGGACATGGTCGCGGTACCATAAACATGACACCGGCAGAGCTGGTTGCCCTCATCAATCAGCACGTGGCTGATGCTCTTGAGAACCAACATCCCAATCCGCAGGCCGCTCCTATCAGTAAGCAATACCAAATTCATTTTGACGTTAACGTCCCGTCAGTCTCGTTAAGTAGTAACATTCATTCCATACTTCCAAAGTTATGATCTAAATTCGTTACAGGTCAAGGAGCCTGCACATTCAAGTCCTTTATGGACTGTAAACCTAATCTGTTCACTAGAACGGAAGGAGCCGTAGGACTCTTACGGTGGTTTGAAAAACTTGAATCTGTGTTCGAAATATGCAATTGCCCGATGGCAAATCGGGTTAAGTACACCACCGGCACCCTGGATAGAGCTGCTTAATCCTGGTGGAACACGCAGGTACAAATGCTAGGAGTTAAGATTGCCAATCAGACAACCTGGGAGGACTTTAAGGCCTTAATGAAGGAAGAATACTGCCCTCGGGAATAGGTGCAGAAATTGGAGATGGAGTTCTAGAACCTCAAAATGACAGGTTCCGAGATCGAGGCATACATCACTCGATCTCACAAACTTGCTACCTTGTGCCCCAACATGGTCAATCTTCCTTCCTTGAGAATGGAGAGGTATCTTCATGGTTTGTTGCCTAAAATCCAAGGCATGGTCACCGCTTACAGACCAAACACCATTCAAGAGGCGATTAGACTGGCCCATAGGTTAACAGACCAGGCTGTAGCGCATGGTAAGATGCCCTCGCGTGATTCTGCATCAACTACCACTAATGGCAACAACAAAGGAAATGGGAGTTTGGTTTCAACAATAAACATAACACTTCTCAGCAGCAACCATATCAGTCATGGAATTTTGACAACTCCCGTTCATTACATCAATCATCTTCTTCATCACAACATGATAGTGGCTATACTGGAACGTTACCTAAGCGTGAAAAATGCAACTACCACCACACCGGCCTTGCAACAGGAACACTTGTGAGAGATATGGCAAGTTTGGCCACGCTGCTAGGAATTGTCATGTGAACTTAGCAGCTTAGCAGCCAGCGCTATAGGGGGAACAAAGAGGCTATTACAAGTGTGGTCAAACTGGGCACATCAAGAGGAACTGTCCAAAATTGAAGAAGAACAACAGGAGTGGAATAGAGCTGATAACCAAAACGGGAATAGCAAAGGGAACAACAATGGAAATAGCAATGGTGGTGCCAAAGGTAGATCCTTCATCATGGGTTCAGGTGAGGTTCATAATGATCCTTCTATTGTAACTGGTAAATTTCCCATCAACAGTTGTTTTGCATCTGTGCTATTTGATTCTGGTGTTGATAGGAGTTTCCTTTCGCATAAGTTCAGTCGATTACTAGATGTTAACTCTACAGCCTTAGAAACGAACTATACGGTAGAAGTAGCTGACGATCAAATCATAGAGTCTTTTCATATATATAGAGGTTGTAAGATAAGTCTGTCTGGGCACGATTTTGATATTGATCTTTTATCTATTACACTCGATAGCTTCGATGTCATGGTCGACATGGATTGGTTATCCAGGAACCAAGCCGAAATCATTTTTCATAGAAATTCATTTGACTACCTTTTCCTGATGGAGAGATACTCACGGTGGAAGGTGACAAGAGTGGTGTTGTAGTCGGTATCATCTCTTACATAAAGGCTCAAAAGTGTCTGAGAAAAGGACATTCAGCGATTTTAGCCCTGGTTACTGAAAAAACCACTGAGGAGAGACGAGTGGAAGACATTCCCATTGTTAGAGATTTTCCTGAGCTATTTCCCGAGGACTTGCCTGGCCTTCCTCCACATAGGCAAGTAGAATTTCAGATTGAGTTGACATCGGAAGCTGCTCTTATTGCTCGAGCGCCGTATCATTTGGCACTGAACAACCTCCAGGAAATGTCAAAACAGTTGCAGGAACAGTTAGACAAGGGTTTCATACCTCCAAGTTCTTTACCTTAGGGAGCACCTGTGTTATTCGTGAAGAAGGAAGATGGAACTTTCCACACGTGCATTGATTACCGAGAGTTGAACAAGGTTACCATAAAGACTCGATGCCCTCTCCCACGTATCGACGACCTGTTCAACCAAGTACAAGGATTGAGTTACTATTCAAAGATTGATCTGAGGTCTGGATATTAACAACTTAGGGTTTGAGAAAAAGACATATCCAAGACAGCTTTCAGAACTCGATATGGTCACTTTGAATTCACAATCATGCCATTTGGTTTGACAAACGCTCCTGCGGTCTATATGGATCTCATGAACCGTGTTTGCGAACCCTATTTAGACAAGTTTATTATCATCTTCACTGATGACATACTCATTTATTCTAAGAATAGAGATGAACATGAGGAACACTTAAGGACTATTCTAGAGCTTTTGAAAACCGAACAACTATATGCCAGGTTTTCCAAGTGTGACTTCTGGATGAGAGAAGTACAATTCCTAGGGCATGTGATTAATGAGAATCGCATCCATGTTGACCCGTCTATTATTGAGGCAATCAAGAATTGGCCTGCGCCGACGACGCCTACTGAGGTGCGCCAATTTCTTGGATTAGTAGGTTATTATCGACGCTTCATCGAAGGATTCTCCAAACTGGCACAACCCTTGACTGCCCTAACACATAAAGGAACCATCTACAAGTGGGATAGAAAGTAGAAGCGGCTTTCCAAGCGCTTAAAGACAAACTATGTAGTGCACCGATCTTGGTGTTACCTGAAGGAAAAGATGATTTCGTGGTGTATTGTGACACGTCAATCCGGGGCTTAAGTTGTGTGTTGATGCAATGTGAGAAAGTGATAGCTTATGCATCAAGACAACTTAAGGTGCATGATAAGAACTATACAACTCATGATCTAGAGTTGGGAGCTGTGGTATTCGCACTCAAGATCTGGAGGCATTACCTATATGGAACCAAGTGTACGATCTTCATTGATCATAAGAGTCTTCATCACATTTACGAACAGAAGGAACTAAACATGACAACGATGATTGTTAGAGTTATGGAACAATTACTATTTTGCCATCAAGTATCATTCAGGAAAGGCTAACGTGGTAGCCGATGCCCTTAGTCATAAGGAAACCCTAAAGACTCGTCGTGTCCGTGCATTGCAAGTAACGATTCCTTTTGACCTACCATCATAAATTAAGAATGCTCAGGTTGAAGCATTATAAGAGCATAACATCAAGTTAGAATCTCTCAAAGGATTTGAGAAATTACTTCAGGAAAAGTCAGATAGTCTTCTTTACTATGAAGACAGGGTTTGGGTTCCATTGTTCGGGAAACTCTGAGAGTTGGTAATGGATGAAGCTCACAAGTCTCGTTACTCAGTACATCCTGGATCTGACAAGATGTACCAAGATCTGATGGTCATTTACTGATGGCCTAACATGAAAGCTGAAATTGCCACTTACGTATCAAAGTGTTTGATTTGCTCTAAAGTCAAAGTGGAGTACTAGAAAACATCAGGTTTGCTTCAACAACCCGAGTTTCAGTGTGGAAATAGGAGGATATTTCCATGGATTTTATCACAAAGTTACCTCGTTCGCAGACTGGAAACGATACTATTTGGGTGATATTGGATCGTTTGACCAAGTCATCACATTTCTTGGTCATTCGTGAGACTTATAAAATGAACAAACTGGCATGGATTTATTTGAAGGAGTTTGTGTCTCGACATGGCGTACCACTTTCAATCATCTCCGATCGTGACGCGCGATTCACTTCACGCTTCTAGCAGTCACTGCAGAAGTCATTAGGCACTCGCCTGGATATGAGCACGTCTTATCATCCATAGACAGATGGTCAGACTGAACGCACGATCCAAACCCTAGAAGATATGCTTAGGGCGTGCATCATTGACTTTGGGAATAGTTAGGAAACCCATCTGCCTTGGCTGAGTTCTCTTACAACGACATTTACCACACGAGCATTAAAGCCGCACCATTTGAGGCACTTTATGTTAGAAAGTGTAGATCGCCTCTCTGTTGGACTGAAGTTAGGGATAGTCAGTTAACTGGTCCGGAACTTATTCATGAAACCACATAGAAGATTGTTCAGATTCGTAACTGTGTGGAGGCAGCTCGTGATCGTCAAAAAAAGCTATGCAGACCAAAGGAGAAAACCTCTGGAATTTCAAGTTTGTGACAAGGTGTTGTTAAAGGTTTCACCTTGGAAGGGTGTGATACGCTTTGGAAAACATGGAAAGCTAAACCCTAGATACGTTGGACCATTTGTGTCACACCCTCAAAATCCACGTGCGGAATTCTACCGCGAGGCGTGTGAACAAACCAGGATCACAGTCAATAGTTACTTGGAACGACTCTATATGCAACGTTTAACATAACATACCAAAGTTTAAACTTTATAATTCATGCAGAAGCATTTAAACAAATAAAACAAACCCAAAATATAAAGATAAACATATATATATCATTGTTTAAGCGTTAGGATGCATGCTTGACCCGTGTAGTGCTCCTAACAGCAGTCCAAATTTAATGACCTGAGAATAGCATACTAAAAGTCAACACATGGTTGGTGAGTTCAAGAGTTTGTGTTTTAAACATAACAGTTTAGCAAAAGTGTATATCAACCCAATGGTTGGTGTGTTTCAAGAGTTTGTGTATAAACATAACAGTTTACCAATAGTGTGTATCAACCCAATGGTTGATTAGTTCAAGAGTTTGCAGTTAAACATCCCAGTTTAACAATAGCGTGTATCAACCCAACGGTTGATCAGTTCAAGAGTTTACAGTTAAACGTCACAGTTTAACAATAGCGTATATTTATCCAATGGTTGATCAGTTTAAGAGTTCACAGTTAAACAACCCAGTTTAACAATAGCGTATATTTAAGCATGTGCATTGTAATGGCTAGCTAGTCCATTCACAAATGATATTAAATAGTGATTTCGACATTGAAGCTGACTATGTTATGTTTGCCTCCCGTCACGACTTCACCATATCGTGACGAATAATCATAGGACAAATTGCACCCGGTTGACCTCAAGTCACACAGGTGGGGCTCGTCACACCCAGTAGTACTACCCAACTTTCCCCGCTATCCAATATTAACAATTCGAAAGTGTGAGGACTTTTATAATGATAAACAGCACTATATTAATATCATACACATCTTAAATATATAATGAAAACGTTTGTAACATTACCAGTATGCTATCTCCCCCAAAAGAGTTTTAATAAAATGAACTTACCCAAAAGAGATTTAGTAAAATAGTGGGGCCTGAACTCACCTCAATATTCTCGTGTGATGTTGATAAGCTAGTGAATTGCTCCTAAGGAATTATAATTCACATAAGTAAATACATACAAATTTATAACCTAAATAAGTTAGATCTTTGAACTTGGTGTTCAATTGATTTAGGATTTGGTTCTCGGGAATTGGTTATAAACATATAATTAAATCATTTAGTTATTTTGTTTTAATAACTAAAGATTTATATTTCATTTGATTATCTTAATAATGATTTCAACATATCATTATATTCTAAATAAATTATAAACATTATTTAATTATGTAAGTTTATATTAATTTTGTAAGATTTTATAAATATTTATAAAATCAAATTTTGCATTTATATTATCAGAATTATTCCATAAATAATATAATATCCATTAATAATTTAATGATTTAAATTATTATAAATAAATCCATTTTTATAAAGATAACAATTTTAAATAATTATTTACATAAATAAATAAATAAGATTTAAAGAAATAAATTTCCAGAAATTAACAATATAATTTCTAAAATTACCAAAGTTTGTAAAAACTATTTTTATAATTTTTTAGAATTTTTTTTATATTTTTACAGGGCTCAAAAGGCTTTTAAAAAAAATGTTGGGGGCAGGGTTCGAACCCCTGACCTCCGGTTCACAAGCACAACACACAAACCAGTAAACCAAGGCTCTAAGCCGCGGTTAAACTCCTCTTTTAATTGTTTTAAACTTAACCCAAGTAATCCCAAATCACCAAGAAAACCCCAGGTTCGATCCTCAACCAAATCGAAAGCCAAATCGATTTCAATTGCATCAGAACTCATGGGGTTATTGTTCCCCTTGTAAAAACGAACACAATGGTGTGTTTAAGTACCTGTTTCGAAGTTCTACAGTGGGTATACGACCGGTTGCAGGTCCGCGACAGAGAGGTAATCGAACTGATAGTTTTCAAGTGTTTGAGAGGTGTGTGAATGTATCATTAGCTTAGGAATGCTTATATAGCCAGTCCCGTTCGATTAATTTGAATATAATACAGTGGTAATGCGTTTATGGTGAGTGGGTCGGCCGAAAAATTCGGTTTAGTGGTAAACACACCACACCGACTTGAATTATCAAATTGAAATGGTCCCCGAGTTCAGTTCATCCTCTAGAAGGTGTCGGGATAGTTGGTTTGCATTAAAATCGTGATATGCTTGGCTTTTGGGGCTGCCGGAGAGTCGCCGGAGAAGATGGCCGGAGGGGAGTCGACGGGAAGGGGCGGCGGGTTGGGTTTTAAAACAAATTTACAGAATGCCCCCCTGAGGTTTTACAACTTTATTATTTTATGATTTAAGTTTATAAAACAAGTTTTAGAAATTACAAAACTAACCCTGGACTTTATTAAATCAATTTAATAATTTTATAAATTATTATTAATAACAATATTTTTCATTATTATTAATATTATCATTATTAATATTATTATTTTTAATAATAATATTATCATTATTATTGTTATTGTTTTTATTATTATTAACATTATCATAATAATAAAAATATAAAAATAAACTATAAATTCACATAAAAATTTTTATTAAATCATGAAAATTTTCGGGTTGTCACATCATCCCCCTGTTAGAAGAATTTTCGTCCCGAAAATTAAGATGTACTGGCAATATTTTTAAACAGGTTAGGATACTCGCGTATCATTTCGTCCTCTCGTTCTCGAGTGAACTCAGGACCACGCCGGGAGTTCCACCGAACTCTTACGATCGGAATCTTACTATGTTTTAGTTGTTTAACTTTCCGATCCATAATTTTCAGAATATAATTTCGTGGTAAGGTGATGTTTAGAAATCAAGATAAGACCAACAATGATAAGAAAGGTTATCCGTCAGAATTTAAGAATCCCAAACGTCACCATATGAAACGATCTGAACGCATATCTTGTGAATATGTATTTCTCCTTTGACCAACCATCGGTCTAAAAAAATAATAAACTATGCGAAGATCTTGGAATGAGTTCACGAAAATAGTTAATAATATTATTAAAACAGAAAATGAATCAATCATTCAGAATAACGATTGATGTTTTAACGTCATACCACGGTGTACGAATATTTGAGACGGATGCAGGTTAATTTCTCGACGTTGTGAGATAATGGGTTTGCTTTTACATAAAGATTACTCTGAACCTTTCCTTGGTGAGTAAACTTGATAGTATTGCTGATCAAGTGGGTGAGAATTTGTCTAATCCGTAAAACATCACCATTAACCTCCACTGGGACATCACCTCTTCTTGGCCTAAATTTTGTGGCCTCCAACCTCAGAACTCCTGACTCAACTTAGGAAAAGTCGAGGATGTCACTATAAGTTGAAGGACTAGATCATCAGAAGACAACATGACACTCAAAAGTTGTTTCTGATTTTTATCAAGTTTTGTTGTTGATAGAATTTCTACTATGCTAACGACCCCTGATAATGGAGATCTCATCTCGTGTGACATGGTTGCTAGCATTTGTTTTGCTCTCATCGTTACTTTTGTAACACGAACAGTTTTATTAAATTCTGTCTCCTTGGCCTTCTGTACAGCTATTTCTTCTCTTAGTTTTGCCATCTTTTCTCTCTTTTTCACCTGATCAGTGATTTCCATGCCCATGTAATTAACACCAATTTCCTCCCCAGCTTTGCTGAACACGGGTTCAACATATATTAAGAATGTTTGGCTCCAAATAACTCGGTCTCAAAAGTAATTCCTCTCTTTACTGGTAACTCTCTCCAGAACTTCTCTTTTAAAGTCTTGTTGTTCAAATAGAAATTTAATGATTTTCAAGCTTAAGGATTCAAAAGCGATTCAAGAAGTGACGCAAACAATAGGAAAGGTATTTATAAACATGTTTTGCAAGGTAGCAATATCGAAGTAAGTTTACATACGTAGTTCAACAAACCATAAGCATAGTTGAGAACATTTGTATGACTAGAAAGTCATGAAGATAAGTTGACGATATCTTTAGCAGAGAGAGTGTTTAGGAAGGCTACCATTGTACAATCACGTTTTGATGATAGCTCAAAACAATCGAAGGTTGACAAGAAAACATTCGAAGGTTGACATTTGTCACCAAAATACGGGTTTCAATCCTATTTTGATGAGATCATGTCATTTGTGAAATGTAAATTACAATAATTGAAGTCAATCTTCAAGATAAGGAAGTCACCCTCATCCATAGGATGAAATTTCACAAAACAAACAAATGGAAAACCATTTATCGTAATAGAGATTCATCAAAGTAAGGGGATCTCCCCTGCTTTGATGTGATAGGATCATTTACGAGATACGAGTGTTCTTAGTCATAGGTTGACTTGCAAACTCCCACGGTGCAAGCAGTATGAAGTTTGACTTAACAACGAAAGGGAAATTAATATTTATTAGGAATTCAGAAAATTTCAAGTTCATCGGTGTAACAAAGAAAAGATCATGCTAACAAGCTTAAGCAGAATTTGTTAGGATGGTGTTCAAATCTTGAATAATTTAAATCAGAAAGGCGAAATCAAGGACAAGAAATGATTCGACATCACAATGAGATGTGAACATTCGATTCACAATCGAAGGGAATATATGGACTTCTCAGGATAGTACCTCAACAACAAGGCCATAATAATATACATTTCATCATTATAAATCCTAAGGTTTTCAAGCGCGTAAGTAACACTCCAAATAAGCAAATACTCATAGTCTAGATAGGTATAAAGCATGAAGTAACTAGAGATGGCTTTTTCCAGTCGTTATTTCTCCATTAGTGCCCGTGTGACGTCAGTCCTGGTCGTCATCACTGCTGGAGGAACTAGAGAGATTCGGGGGTAGATCGGGATAGTTGCCCCCTAAGTTGGTCTCGTCGGCGGGCGGCCAGATCCTAATCCTGTTTGCCGGGAACCCTCTAATTCGAGCCGTCCGTCTCACGGCTCCTCCGTTGTTCACTTGTTGGGGTCTTGCCTCGGGGGCATTCCTTGCAACTGCAGGTGCTATGGGAACTGTAGGTGCAGCAGGGTTAGGTTCCACAGGATTAATTGGTGCAGTGGCGACAGCAGGTAGAGTGTACACAACAGGGTCTATGGGTTCTTCCTCTTCAAACGAGTCTAGTGCATCAAGCATCACCTCCTCAGGATTAGATTTTGTATTAGAAGATGTTTGCACTAGATATGCTAAGAGAATCCTTTCAGGCTTTGATTCGTTTTCAGAAGAGGTAATAGAAGGGCTGATAGAAGACATCCTGAAATATCATTAAGATATTTTATTAGATTTGGGGTAATATGAGCTATACAGCATGAAAATGACAAGCAGGGATTTGGCATAATAACAATGAGATGTTCCGAGTGTAATCGTTTGATTCGTAAATCAAAGCGAGTACGTCGACTTATCACAGCATTAAGTCAGCCTCAACTTTGTTAAAGACATGCGTTCCAATAAGCGGATACTCATCCCACTCTTCCAACCTTCTTAATGTCCTCGTTTAGCACACGTTAGCTTAATCATATTAACCAACATAGCTAGGTTCACAACATTGGCATTCTTGTCTACCTTACCGCTAGATTGCTTGTTTGACCCTCCAACTTCTTTCTACTACTCAATAGATTTTTCCAGTGTCCTTAATTCTATTTGGTCTAGTGTCATAAGGTATGACATCAGCTTTGTCAATTTATGGAGTTTGTCAGTATAAAAAGCACAACCTAACCCTACCATTGCACGATTTTAGAATTACAATTCTAACTTTTGCATTTCATTCCTTAATCACCAAGGCTTTGAACTCACTTCAATAACCCTATATATAAGCATCACCGGTATACTAAGAATGTGCTTAAACCGGTTACACGACATCCTAATTTTCCTTAGCATCATCCCAAAGAATATGTACAATGAGTTTCATCACTCTTCTATATTTCCTGTAGTCCACTTCCATTCTAAGTATTCAATCAGTTCCTCAGTTACCGAAATACTAAGTGGAGGAATGTCTCTTAAAATGATTGAAAATACCATGAAGGCTCTAAGTAGGACAGGACTTAAGTAATAGCAAGTGTCAGTAATGTTTTGTTATCCTTTACCAGGTCTTACTAGAATTATGATCCTAGCACCCTAGGGTATAGAATAGAAACTTGTAATACTCATGATCGTTACTTCTCCCTACGTCCACGTCCTCTTCCAGATATTCTTTAAATTACCAAATATCAAAAGCTATCAGTCGTATGAAAATAGACCTTTTGTCTTGAAATGAAAAGGAAGAGAAATTCAAGGATTTAAAGAAACAGACAAGCTAGAGAATCAGTCCGAATCCGTGGGATTAACACAAATGTCATGGTTTGAATTTCGTCCAAATTCAAGGTAAGGTGAGCATTCCTACAAGTAGAACTGATAGATAGTTAATGGCTATGTTCTATGAAGACCGAGACTTTCTTGCTCAAGGTGTAGGAATGATGACTTATACTGACTACAATGTTACCACCCGACCAGATTCACCGGACTTAGCATGCACGACAAATTACAATTACGTGTGCACCCGTAATGGTAATTTGCTTTGCATGGTCACCCCGGTTCTTCCTATCAGGCTAACATATCTTGTAAAGTACAGTGGTCATCAATGATAGAAGTACCAAGTATGTATGTATTATATCGGGGTTGATTAATCAAAGTATACAAAAGGATCAGTAAAGTTTGGGAAATCATTGACACGCCAAGGTAATTTGACCCATTTGCCTTAGAGACCTGTGTATTGACCATAGTTTATCACTCATCCCAGAAATCCCTAGGTAAGCATACCAGGTCTCGCAATGAGATATATGCGATATGCTTGCCTTAGCCCGAGGGCCTTTTGCCAGGAAATCCAGAATACAGGTGTCTATTTGTCACACAAGTTCATTTGGTTCATGGAATTCAAAACCTCGATAAGATTTTCATAGGTTAGACATAAAGTCTAAGGATTTGAACCTACGATGATAAGTTAAGTTTAGGAAGACTAGGAACAAGTAACTAACTAACTGTGTGCGGTTATAGTCTAGTGTGTATGTAACCTAGTTCTCTATAACCAATGGCTCTGATACCAATCTGTCACACCCTCAAAATCCACGTGCGGAATTCTACCGCGAGGCGTGTGAACAAACCAGGATCACAGTCAATAGTTACTTGGAACGACTCTATATGCAACGTTTAACATAACAAACCAAAGTTTAAACTTTATAATTCATGCGGAAGCATTTAAACAAATATAACAAACCCAAAATATAAAGATAAACATATATATATCATTGTTTAAGCGTTAGGATGCATGCTTGACCCGTGTAGTGCTCCTAACAGCAGTCCAAATTTAATGACCTGAGAATAGCATACTAAAAGTCAACATATGGTTGGTGAGTTCAAGAGTTTGTGTTTGAAACATAACAGTTTAGCAAAAGTGTATATCAACCCAATGGTTGGTGTGTTTCAAGAGTTTGTGTATAAACATAACAGTTTACCAATAGTGTGTATCAACCCAATGGTTGATCAGTTCAAGAGTTTGCAGTTAAACATCCCAGTTTAACAATAGCGTGTATCAACCCAACGGTTGATCAGTTCAAGAGTTTACAGTTAAACGTCACAGTTTAACAATAGCGTATATTTATCCAATGGTTGATCAGTTTAAGAGTTCACAGTTAAACATCCCAGTTTAACAATAGCGTATATTTAAGCATGTGCATTGTAATGGCTAGCTAGTCCATTCACAAATGATATTAAATAGTGATTTCGACATTGAAGCTGACAATGTTATGTTTGCCTCCCGTCACGACTTCACCATATCGTGACGAATAATCATAGGACAAATTGCACCCGGTTGACCTCAAGTCACACAGGTGGGGCTCGTCACACCCAGTAGTACTACCCAACTTTCCCCGCTATCCAATATTAACAATTCGAAAGTGTGAGGACTTTTATAATGATAAACAACACTATATTAATATCATACACATCTTAAATATATAATGAAAACGTTTGTAACATTACCAGTATGCTATCTCCCCCAAAAGAGTTTTAATAAAATGAACTTACCCAAAAGAGATTTAGTAAAATAGTGGGGCCTGAACTCACCTTAATATTCTCGTGTGATGTTGATAAGCTAGTGAATTGCTCCTAAGGAATTATAATTTACATAAGTAAATACATACAAATTTATAACCTAAATAAGTTAGATCTTTGAACTTGGTGTTCAATTGATTTAGGATTTGGTTCTCGGGAATTGGTTATAAACATATAATTAAATCATTTAGTTATTTTGTTTTAATAACTAAAGATTTATATTTCATTTGATTATCTTAATAATGATTTCAACATATCATTATATTCTAAATAAATTATAAACATTATTTAATTATGTAAGTTTATATTTAATTTTGTAAGATTTTATAAATATTTATAAAATCAAATTTTGCATTTATATTATCAGAATTATTCCATAAATAATATAATATCCATTAATAATTTAATGATTTAAATTATTATAAATAAATCCATTTTTATAAAGATAACAATTTTAAATAATTATTTACATAAATAAATAAATAAGATTTAAAGAAATAAATTTCCAGAAATTAACTATATAATTTCTAAAATTACCAAAGTTTGTAAAAACTATTTTTATAATTTTTCAGAATTTTTTTATATTTTTACAGGGCTCAAAAAGGCTTTTAAAAAAAATGTTCGGGGCAGGGTTCGAACCCCTGACCTCCGGTTCACAAGCACAACACACAAACCAGTAAACCAAGGCTCTAAGCCGCGGTTAAACTCCTCTTTTAATCGTTTTAAACTTAACCCAAGTAATCCCAAATCACCAAGAAAACCCCAGGTTCGATCCTCAACCAAATCGAAAGCCAAATCGATTTCAATTGCATCAGAACTCATGGGGTTATTGTTCCCCTTGTAAAAACGAACACAATGGTGTGTTTAAGTACCTGTTTCGAAGTTCTACAGTGGGTATACGACCGGTTGCAGGTCCGCGACAGAGAGGTAATCGAACTGATAGTTTTCAAGTGTTTGAGAGGTGTGTGAATGTATCATTAGCTTAGGAATGCTTTTATAGCCAGTCCCGTTCGATTAATTTGAATATAATACAGTGGTAATGCGTTTATGGTGAGTGGGTCGGCCGAAAAATTCGGTTTAGTGGTAAACACACCACACCGACTTGAATTATCAAATTGAAATGGTCCCCGAGTTCGGTTCATCCTCTAGAAGGTGTCGGGATAGTTGGTTTGCATTAAAATCGCGATATGCTTGGCTTTTGGGGCTGCCGGAGAGTCGCCGGAGAAGATGGCCGGAGGGGAGTCGACGGGAAGGGGCGGCGGGTTGGGTTTTAAAACAAATTTACAGAATGGCCCCCTGAGGTTTTACAACTTTATTATTTTATGATTTAAGTTTATAAAACAAGTTTTAGAAATTACAAAACTAACCCTGGACTTTATTAAATCAATTTAATAATTTTATAAATTATTATTAATAACAATATTTTTCATTATTATTAATATTATCATTATTAATATTATTATTTTTAATAATAATATTATCATTATTATTGTTATTGTTTTTATTATTATTAACATTATCATAATAATAAAAATATAAAAATAAACTATAAATTCACATAAAAATTTTTATTAAATCATGAAAATTTTCGGGTTGTCACAATTTGAGAATATTAAAAGGACCGGTCCAGTAGCTTATCAGCTAGACTTACCAGTGGAACTCGACAATGTTCATAACGTGTTCCATGTTTCCAACCTGAAGAAGTGTCTAGCCGATGAATTACTCGTCATTCAACTAGAGGAATTGGAGATTGATGAACAGCTTCGTTTCATCGAAGAACTAGTCGAGATAATGGATTGAGAAATCAAAACCCTAAAGCGTAGTAAGATTCCTATTGTACGCGTTAGGTGGAATTCAAAGCGTGGACCAACATTTACCTGGGAAAGTGAGGATCAATTGAAAAAGACGTATCCATAACTGTTCAAATATCAAGCGTCTACTCTTTAAGGCATCATTTTTAAGATATATTTTCCTTTAATTTCGAGACGAAATTCCCTTCAACAAGGGGACGATATCGCAACTCTCACAAAAACCTTAGTTCTTTTATTTTCGGTTTGCTCAGAAATACTTAGACACCCTATCTTGGCCATGTTCCAGATAACTGACCAGCTTGTTCACTGGTCGTTCGTTAACCCTGACGTTCTAATTTTTAGGAAGAAAATGCCTTCAACAAGGGGATGATGTGACAACCCATAATTTCCAAGTTAACATTGTTTCGTTATCTTAACTTTCTCTGATGTTTTTTAATTAACAAATCTTAATTATTAAATTTAATGGAGTATTATTACAATTACTAATAACCAACTTGAAGTTAAATAAACTAAATCAATCTAAATGTAAATTAGGTGATAATGGAGGGACTATTGTTGCCAAGCTTCAAAGAGGCTAGCATCAAATGCATCACCCACGTAAGCATCTCATTCACCATCTTCCTTGGCAATCTCTCAAAAGCCTAAGCTCACCTACTGCCGTCGACCCTTTCCTTCGTAACTACAACTTTCGGCAGCCTCCTCCACCTCTTAAAACGCTAGCTAACAGCCTCCCCTGTGATCGAGCACTTTCAACAAGATAACCTTAAACCCCTGCTGCCATCAGCCTCTTTTGTGACATCCGATAATTTTCCGTTACCAAAGTCCATTAGTTTCGTTAAGTCTTACATACACGTGTCATGAGCACACACTAGTTGTCATTGAACGTTGGTGAATTAATAATAATAATCTATGATAAACAATGATAATCTAATTAATAACGTTGATTATTAGTTGTGATTATGTGATTTATGAATTTACAGATTTTAAATATTTATTATATAGATTTTACGCGATAACGTGACTATGTGTTGTATGTATATTTTATGTGTTGTGTGACTTGTTGTAAATGTTTATGATTATGATTATTGATTAATAATACTTGTGTTTTGTAGTTAAAAATTATTTAAAAGTGTTAGAAAGGTTAGTTTTTATAAAACATAAATAAAAGGGTTAATCTTGTAAATGGTCATTAAACTAAACTTACCAAATTGCAACCCTAAACCCTCCCCAAACCCCCAATTCGGCCGCAAACCATCCCCACACCCTCATTCCTTGCGAAATCAAGTCATTAGGCTAAGACCAAATCGAATTCAAGTGTTGATCAAGTGTTACAAGTGGATTCCAAGTGTTAATCACCATCTAAACTCATCTAAAGGTAAGTATTGTGTTGTTTTAGCGAATTTTGTGTTCTTGAGGAGCCCTAATCTGAAAATTTTGATGATAATGTGAAATTGATGGTTAATCCATGTTAATATTGTTGTATTGATGCTAGTTTGGGTGTTAATTGCAAGTATTGATAACTAGAAACTTGATTTGGGGAAATTTCATGATTGATCAAATTGATGTTGTTTGATGATGGTATGATGTTAATTAGATGATATGGATGCTAGATTATAATGATAGTGCAAGAAATTGATGAATTTGAGGTGTTGTTCATAGGTTACTAATAATAGTAACTTTATTTTGCATGACATGATGATTTGATGATGAATTGATGTTGTCGAAGTGTTTATGATGACATATGTATGTTAGATTAATGATATGGATGCTAGAAAACTAAGAATGAATGTTGTAGTTCATAGATTTCCAAAAGTAGTAACTTTTTAGATATGAAATTGATGAATTATGATATTTGGATGTTGTTGATCATTCTTATATGTTGATATGAACTTGAAATGGTATATTATTAACGAATTCATGTATACTTTGGGTGTTTGATAGATTTTGGGATGTACTTTCCCAAAAGGGAAACTTTATTTGCACTAAGTTTGGAGGATGATAGTTTGAGCATGTTTGGGACATTAGGAGCATGTTAGTATGTCCAAGGATGATTTCTAAGGTGATAGAACCTGTTAAATAGGTTGTATGGAATGTCTATTTGATTATGTGTGATTTATGCACTTTGATGATCATGTATGATGTTGAATGTGGATTAGTAACTAGGGCATTATGTTTGGGACTGAAAATTGATCATCTTGGTGTATGTTGAATGTAATGGACATGTTGAATGTGTTGTTGGATAGTATGGATGATTAATTAGTAAATTATCTGTTTTGGCCTGTTTATGATAATTCATGGTTATGGGTCATATGGGTAGGTTATGCATGATTTAACCTTTGTATGATACA